>JAZBGW010000242.1:21682-32181 GCA_037464815.1 Mylabris variabilis
AAAGTAACTGAATCAATTGAGTTCATTTATGACTATGTCCTTTTCTTGTGAATTATAATATTTTAAAATAAAAGCGAAGGATTCTCTTCCGAATAAAAATGCAGCACTATACATAGGGGCCCCGAAATTCAAAATTGCCGTGGGCTCCATTGTGAAATTTAAAAATCTGAAAATAATCATTTAGAACTGAATAAAAAACGTTATTTTTGCAGGAACGAAAACCGGAATAATATTTTTTACATTATTCGAGCTGAAAATATTTTTTCGAAGTTCCTTTAAAAAAAAAGCATTTTCTGCCCTTATAATGGAAATATTATTTTACATGAATCGGAACAAAAAAAATAACTGTTCAAAGCCCTGGTATCTTCTAAAATAATTTCAATTAGAATTTATGAGATGCTTAAAATTTAGATCCACCCGAAGTGATGACATCTCGACATTGGATCCATACAGCCCCCGGCCACCGTGTACAATTAGAATGTAAAATATCCGCGGATCCAGAAGCTACAATTACATGGACTAAAGGTGAAGTTCCCGTCCCGTTGGATAATCGAGTATTTCGTACAAAAGACGGCGATAAACATCTTCTCATTATCAAAAATGTACAAAGGAGCGATTTCGGGATTTATACGTGTCGAGCGATTAACGAACTGGGTCAAGGCGAACAACAAATCCAGTTATCTGGTGAATTTAACAAATCTTTCATTCGAAAGACAACAACGTATTCTGTTCGTTTCAGGCGTTCCCAATCCGGGTGTTTTCAAGAAAACCGACGATAAAAACAAGAATTCCAAAGATTCGTACACGTTAATTTGGGAAGTTGATAGTTATACACCGATCATTGAATACAATTTATGGTTCCAACCGTATAAACCAAAGACGGGGTTGAGTAAGCCGAATTGGACGAAATTAACGATACCAACCGAACACAGTTCAGGTCCTGTTTATTCTAAATCGTACACGATACGTGGACTGAAAGAGCGGACAGTTTATGAAGCTTTATTAGTATCGAGGAATCGCTATGGGTGGTCGAAACCATCGCCAATCTTGCGATTTGCAACAGCCGGAGCAGGTTTACAACAATACAAGACTTTGATCGAAATCTCTAAATAGAAATCTATTGTGTTGTAGATTTAGAGGAAGAGATTATGACACCGGTCCAAGTGAATACACAAGACAATATCATTCCGTTAGATTTAAGTGCATCATCAAAAGGAGAAGAAAGAATGATTATCTCATATTCACTCTTTATATTCCTCATTATTCACACATTTCTGTAAGATTGTGCGTAATACAATCTGTTGAAAAGCCAAAGTTCCTAACACCGAAATAAAAGACTATCATCTTCATGTATTTATTTATATTTAAGCAATTTTTACAGTTTCTAACACCAGTTCCGGTATGTTTTACAGATGGCGCAAGATTGTAGTAGTATTCGAATCAATATATTATAATTTTACTTTCAAGATGTTGTAATAATTTCCAGAATTAGCCTCTAGTAGTTGTTTCACTTTAAAGTTGTTGAAAACGGGTCATCAACTGACATGATTACAAACTGCATAGGAAGCAAAAAGATTTCTAGTCTCGAAAACATCCCTACTGTTCCATTCCGTCCCTTCTTTTAATATTATCGTTCTGATGGAAGGACTCATCACATGAATCTTGTTGTTTTAATCCGATTTGTGCCCATGGTAACGACGTGCGTTGGTGCGTTACGAGTTGCCTTTTTGCTTACCTTGTGTGTTGTCATTTATATTTAATTCCAAATTGATGTCTTCTCTGTTTCTTGAAATATTTCGATAGACAGTTGAGATATGTGTGTGAATTTTAAATTTGTTTTTGAATGGTAAAGTTCATGGTTTTCTCGAATTGTTCCCGATTGTTTGCATTGACAACCCTAACCAATATGGATTTCTTTGTTAATGGGTAGATTTCGTGGGGGAAACAATAATGCTCGATTGGTAAATCGAAATTTAGAAATTCAATAATCGCTCGTCACCGGTTCGAATTTATAATTAGAGAGTTTTTTACAGGGGATCGTTGTTGAAAATTTAAATTTATAACGAGTGTTATTAATATGAAAATATACAAATTTGTGGTTTATTTAGAGAGGCTGTTGGGTGTTATTTAGGTATGTTGACAAAATGGTGGATGCGCCGGGAGCAATTTAGAAATATTTATGCTATTCTTCATATTTTCCGCTTGAAGTACTATTTCGGCACGCTTATCAAGCAATACTAAATGACGCCAATGTGATTTTAATCCGTATTTGAGCCGTTCGATATGTTCTCTCTTCATTTTAAATTACATTTTCTCTATTGAGTTATCATTATGTCGATTCCATCTGTCGAGAATACCACCTCAAATTTATGTACTGTTCAGTAAATTTAGCAACATGACATATGACTGAATTCTCATACCTACCATTTGTCATCGGCTCATCCAACTGTTGAACGACCATACAATTTCTTTATGCGACATATCACCTTGAATTCGATTAAACATATTTTCTGTACGACCTACATTAAATGTTAATGTTTCATTTCATCTACTAACCTACTTCAATGTTGTTCGTTGATGAATTTGGTTGGGATGATCGTTGTGTGTGACGTTGTCCCAGGCAGGTGAGAATGTGGGGGAGCAAGCGCGTTGTTGGGGCGCTGCTTGTACCGGGATAACGGCTGCCTGGGCCATCAGACTGAACGCGTAGCTCCACCGTAGACAACCATCGTTCTTTGATTCCATCGAGACAGATTCGCAACAGGTAGCCAAACGTCGAGACGGGATATCTTGCGCGACGTCGCCGTGTTGGTGTGCATGTGCCACCTTCAGCGTTATTGTTGTTATCACTACCATCTTCACCGAAACTATAATTATTATCATTGATAACGGAAGTAGGTACGTAATTTGTGAAATTTATAATCAACGGCGGATAACCGTCTATAATTATGTGTGTATAACGAAATTGAGAACGCTAGTGGTGATTTGTGTGTCCCGTAGACGATAAAAAGACAGGTAATTTATTTATTGTTACCGAAAAACTAACATTTTTGATTTGTGTTTTCTCTGTCGTTCGCTATACAAAATTGTCTGACAAAGGAGAACATATACAAACATTTATTTCAGCATTGTCAACAGTAGGAGTAGTAGAATAGAAGACGTTTATTTACCTTCTGTAAAAGTTTATTTTCCGATAACGTAAGACTGCACTTGAGACAGGATTACTAAAATATTTTCAAATATTTATTGTTCAGCGAATTATTTGACAAAGAAGTGGTGATAGGAATCGATACGAAATTTCGTTTTAATTAATGAGATTATCTCAAATGAAATAATTCACAAACTTTGAATCAACAGATGAATTACAGTTCCGAAATACGATCTAGATTTCCATTTTCAAATTATAATTTTATCACATCAAAATCTAAGTTAATTGTTAAAACAAAACTTTCAGTTACTCATATTACCAATTTGGATTAGTCCGGGACGTTAAAGGTACAAATTCGGGTGATTTACTCCCACGTCAGACTTTATTTAATTTTGTACGTTTTAAGAAATATAAATAAATTGTTGAAAATCCTATTTTCATCAAAGGATACAGTTTGTACAGAAAGAATTATTTTAAATAATTGAAATCGGGGCATCAAACATGGACGAATATTAATATTTAAAGAATATGGCAATCTTTTTTCGTTTCTTGTAAAAGTAAATTTTCCAATCCATCAATATTTCTTCAAGTAGAATATAAAAGAAAATCATCAATTCATAAAAGCAACGGGTAATTCATTGCACAACATCTGGTTAGCTTGAGTGACATATAGTGATTACACACGACACAAGAGCTTTCAACCTTGTTTAATTCATTTCAACAGAATCTCGTTACTTTTAAGTATATTTAATGCACGGTATAAATTCTACATTTACTTTTACCATAAAACAAACAATAATAATACCAATAGTAATAAAAATAATAACAGTAATAATATTGATAATGATAATAGTGATTTCGATTGATAATTCCGTTGAAACAGTCCATTTAGAAATTGATTAATAATAGACAAAATTCATCGAGAATACTCTCAATTAGAAATAAGAGTTATAGGAAGCACGAACACGATTCCTTTTCCTGTAAAAGGGTGTGTTCGATAATTGATAGGAATACTGAAGAAGAGACAAAAAACGGAAATTTGAGTTTTAAAATAACGAGCCTATCGCCCTCCTCAGCGTACGATCTAATAACATTAGAATACTTTAAGTACCGTCAAATCGTACCATTATATTTTACCGTTTCTTTATCTATACGTACCATAAACTTTTTGTCGGTTATCACTAGCTAAGAACAATGGCGATAGATGCATAATTATCTACACCTAATCCAAATTTTAATTAATTTGATTATTTTTCTGTTTTCAATACCGAAAAAGAAAAGGAATCTCTTTATATAGCCGAGTTGTCAATTTAGTAGATGTTAAACATATTCAGATCGGTCGTTATAGCCAGGGCCGGACTTGCTTTGAGTGAGTGTCCCGGGCGAGTAAGGCCCGGTTCTTCATCCCACACTAAAATTCCTCTAACAAGTAAGCCACTCCCGATTTTGATGATTTTTGCTGTATAGGTAATTCATTCTATTCTAAGGGATGCGTGTTTTGTGGTTCGTGTCCATAATCAAGTTTAAGGGAGATATTTGGGGTTGGAGTTACCCCTGCAAGATCAGTTCTATATTTATAATTGGGCACATTTGATCGATCTTTGTCTTGTTGACTGATTGTAAGACTTTGAGACATTTTCCTCCTAAATCGGAATTTTCAACTAATATTGTTATCGAATTTTCTCAAGTAACCAATTTTAGTGGATTTTTGACTTGGACTCCTCAGTTTTAATCAAAGTTTTATAGTTTTTCGTCCTAAATTAATAGTCCTAACTGAATTTTGTTCTTGATTTAGCCAAAATTGAGATACTTTTCTAGCTCTAATTTATCAGTTTTTATAGCGAATTTGCTATTAAAATATTAAAAGAAGATCCTTTAAGTCGATTTTCCACTTCAATTCAAAATCATTGATTTTTTTGTCATAAATTATCAATTTTTAATTAACTGCAATAGTGAAAATACGATTCTAAGAAGAACTTTAGACGATTTTAGGGCCAAATTCTCTACTTTTAATCTAGATTTTGAAATATAGTAGTCTTAATTTAGAATTTTTTAAGCAGTAAGAGGACTTTCTATATTAGAGTCCTTTGAAATCAACAATTCAGTAAATGTAAGTCACAATATTTATGTCTTTCATTGTCTTCATTATTTTGGCACAAATATAGTCTGACCCTCGTTATAAACGACCGGTTCCATCAACTCGAATTACTATGAGCGCTTTACCACAAAAATATCTGTTTCCCTATATGGAAAGTGGTGTCCTATCGGCAGTACTGGTGGCCAGTCCGCCCCTGGTTAGAGTCAAATTAGATTCAGTTGAAATCATTCACAGAACGGCAACTAGGCAAATTCAGTCACCTGTCGAAAATGTTCATCTTAATTGAATCCACAGCATCGATTACTGTAACATTGTGAATTTTCTCGTTTTTGCCCCCCCTGTTTTGTTCCATTTGTAACATCGTTAAATTTAAATGGCCGTATGTATTCATTCACGTTAAATGAATTTGTTTTAAACTGCATTTTAGTAATTAATTCGTTTGACCAACAATAAATTGATTTACGCTCATTAATGGGCAGTCTGTTTCTCTTCACCACTAAATTTACTATATAATCTAATTATTTTAATGGAAATTGTAAAACAATTTATTTCCCATAAGGCGGAAGGATTTGCGAAATAAGACAATTCCATTATTGAACAATTCTATCGGATTATTTTTCCAGAATAGATTGAAATTAATCAATCTATAGGTAGAAACTAGAATTTCAAATTTAGATCATGCAAACTTCTATAACATATAAATGTGAAATTTAAAGAATTTATGGAGGAGTCTTATTAAATTTCCACAACTATTTCAAATATTGACTGTAGTTGCAGTTAATAAAGAATATTGGAGGCATCACATTTTTCCTATTTCATATACTCCACTAGCTATTTTCCAACAATACAGTGAATTTTTGCACGTTTTCGATATCGTCAGTACTATCTAGAAACATGACAAAAATTATTACACTACTCACACTTTTGTTTATAAAGAAAGAAGTAAACTCATTAAGAAAGTGAGAATAGATTCAGAATATAGAATAGCAGAAGGCAAAGATATAACTTCACAATGAAAAAAGCTTTATTAGACTACTAGTAAGCAAACAGAGATATTATAAATGAATTTACAGTGTACACACGTTAATGAAACAAAAGGAACAAAGACCACAAATGTAAAGTATGATCGACGATTGTAAGGTAAAGAAACAATAAGAAAAATGCCCGAAAATACTCTGCAAACTCTTTAAATGTTAACATTCTGTACAACTGGAAATTAAACAAAAACAATTTAAGCATAATACTTTAGCTAATACACCAAACTACGTTAATTTTGTTCTACATAGCATTCTTCTAATGTTCTCTAGATTCGGTCTGTTTAAAACTTTCAGCAGTAATTGAGTCGGAAACTAAACGTTCGAAAAAGCTTAAAAACAATCAACAATTGGAACGGAGACTTACACGAAAATAACACGTTCAGGGTAGTGAAAACGAAAAGTAGTTATTCGGGTTGATATTGAAGAAAAATTAGACTTTGAAAATTATTTCCAATAAATGTTTGAAAAATGGTGGATGCGCCGGGATAGCGAGTTTTCTCCTCCATTAATTTTAGTTGTTTGTAAATAACGATTTTATTGTTGAGTTAATTCAGTAAAAGGGTAGTAGTTATAGAGAGGTAACTAAAATTGTATTATCATTTGCTTAATGGTATATAAAAGCTTTACAACCATTTACATCTGTTTTCGTTTGTAATTTTCACTAGATTTGAAACCAATCTTAATAAACGTCGATCAAGTCGCCAACTTCTCGCTCAATATAAATGAATAGACGGTTTATGATGCTATAAAACGTATTTTTTGTAGTTTAATAAAATAATCAAGCCGTAATCAATCGAATTTTAATGTAATGGATTGCCTGTTCAGTGGTAGTTTGTCGATATTTCGCGCACTGTATTTAAGTGTTAAACTAGCAATTCCTATAAGAAATATAAATGTACGATAGACGAAATGGAAATGGAAGTATAAAAGCACCATTAGGATTATCTAATTGCCTACTAGACAAACCGTAAATCGTCTAATGAGCGCGTACGAAGACAGTTTAATTTCAGCTTTAAATCTTCAAGTTGTTTCTTTCTTCTCGACGCCAGCCAACAACAAGTGCCACATCAATTATTTTATTTCACATACAGATAGTGTACAGGTTCGTTTGTAGAGTTAATCGTATTACAATTGAGCTTTTATTTGATTTAAATGCTGAAACGTGAATTGTTGAAGATTTTAAGAGTGTGCTTCAACTGCAAACTAGTTTAATACGTTGATTGAAAATGAATTAATTTTACTTTATTTGTCTTGTATATTATAGCAGACGTCTCTTATTACTATTTAATTACTTATTTTGTAATTAAGATTCAGCAATGCTGCAAATCTTCCAACAGTAAACTTTCTACAAGTACAATTTATTAGTCTATATTCATTAACATGCTTTTTTTAATTTTACATGAAACCAACATGACTTGAAAAGTGTTGTATTGATTGTGTGACTAGAGCTTGCCTTTTTTGATTCAAATGCAGTGATGAATGGTAGAAAAGTGTCTGCTTGTTTATCAATAAAACACTCTTTCATCCATTTCTTTAATAAATTTCAAGCTCCAACTATTTGTCACTGTAAAGAGTTAAAAGCGTCTATTTATAAATCTATTTGTTTTAGTATTCATTAGAAAGTCAATTATCCATCTGTTTAATTCGAAAGTAAAAGTGTAGTAAAGTTTTTTTCGATTTGTTTCAGATCTGAATTTGTAATGGAGATTGCGGTGATAAGTTCATGTAGGTGAGTAAGTAAATGGGGTCTATCAACAGACCTAATCCACACAAAATAAATCACATCAACAATGTAAATTGTACATTAAACCATATAAACATTAAATTTATGGCGGTGATTAAATTTTCACGTAAAGCCTAACATATTTCACCTACTGCATTCGATCAATTTATCAAATTCCCTTTGTATACGCATAACAACCAATTTTCCATTATCACCACATAAAATCAAATAAAGTAAACGTACAGATATAGATTTTCAGAGCTTAGAGGAAACTCTCCAAATAGCAATAAATAGAGTCATAAATTCGAAAAAGTTGCAAAAATGGAGCGAGAGTAAAAAGCAACAATTCAGTTTCACGTTGCCACTCCGCATAGTAATAAATCTTTAAATTCTTTAACGCATTCTTTATATTCCAGAATATAGTTGGCCAACATAATCGATTCAAAAATTTACAAAGAAGCAATCTTCTGATTGATGGTGTGTGCCTGTTTTTATGTGTAGTGTGAATCTATGAAGCTCTCAATGCCAACAACAACCATGTTTTCAAAATTTAAAAGCAGCGGTGCCACTCAGAGTCCGCTGGAGACGAATCCGATTGGGCAATTTTTCGAAATTGGCAAACAGACAGCCAGCGCTGGTCCTGAATTGGTGTGGAGGATTCACGATGCTTACAGGAAAAGTGATGGAAAGGTTTGTAGAAGAGAGGTTTCAATGTCTTTCTGTTGTTGAACAAAACTTTGAACGTAAAGCTTCCATCTGTCGATGCACGTAGAACACATCTTGTTAGCCAGTAAACTCACGCCTCGGGTACTGTTTTGTAAAATCGTTCAATAATACAACTTTAATCGAGAATAGTCGAGCCATTTTCTTAATTAATATTGTTGAATTATTGAGAGTTCGGTCTTTAAAAGTATTACAACTCAACTTTGACTACATTATATCATAATTTTATAATGTTTATCGATTATACTTCCAGTAAAATCTTTATTATGCGCCTAACAGCATCGTCTCCTAATTTATTTTACCTGCCTATAGACGGATAAAATAGATGGATTCTTCTGTTAGTATAAAGCAAAAATTGGCAGACAGAACCGTCTGGACACGTCTACACACGTTTTTATTTATAACCTGCAAAAAAAATATGCTCGTTATTTTTTTTTCTTTGAGTTTTCACGTTCAGATTCTTTGACGTTCAATCGGTTTATCACTTTAATGCGTATTTTTAAAAGAAAGAAAACCATTTGGAAAACTCTTGTGAGACGTATATCTACTATAAAGAAAATTGAAAAATTTATGATAATACTTGCAATTTTCTTCGTATAATAAAATTTCCACAAATAAACGTAATATTTTATAACCAAGAGACTTTAAATAGGTTGCCGTACAATAGGCGTTTTCAAATGAATTGTTAGGTTTAATTGAGGCAAATTTTATAGAAGTTTAACTGAATTAATTTGATATTAATAATAATAACAATAATAATTCAAGATGAAATGTAGTAGAAAATTAACTTTATACTTTCATATTGTTGCATTTTACTCAAATACAAGTAATTTAACGATAATTCCATTTATATTACTTTTACTTTTATACTACTTTTTTTCATTTATATTACTTTTGCTTTTATATTACTTTTGATCTTCGGTAGTTATCCACTTCAGTAGACATATTTATGGATATGGCTTGATGTTAGTGAATTACATTTTACATTGAGCGTTGTTAAGGGTTTGCCCAGTAATTCAATGTGTGCAGAACAATTTAGTTGTAAGTATACCGAGTGATTCATCTAAAAAAGAATTTATAGGCGGGTTCTTAGAGATCATTTTAGCAAAATTTAAACCTTGTAGGTCATTTGGAAGTTGGTCAAAAAACGGTCGTTTCTGACGATAGCGCGGTTTTAAAAAACAAATTAAACACCTTCCCGACTACTAATCGTTTTTTCAGTCACCTGAAGTACCAGGAGGACCTTATCAGGTTACAACAAGGGCTGCTTTAGTAAGGTAAATCTGTCGAGTTCCCTAAGTGGATAGAATCAGGATAACCTTGTTCAATAAACTATTATTTGCCATCAAGACTAACTGAGGTGGTTCTCGGGACCTCGTAGGTCATTTGCAAGCTGGTTTCTGACGATAGCGCGATTTTCAAAAACACCTTCCCGACTCCTAATCGATTTTTGAGTTACCTGAAGTACCATGAGGACCATATCAGGTTAAAATAAGGTTTGCTTTAGTAAGGTAAGCCCGGCGAGTTTCCTAGCTGGATAGGATCAGGAGAATCTTATTCAATAAAATGTTATTTGCCCTCACGACTATTGGAGGTTGATCTCGGGATAAGCTTATGCAATCAAGAGTTGTTTCACATGAGGCAATTCCGATAAGATTACGTTGAGGTGATTCTCGGAATAGCCTCATGCAATAATTAGACGGCGCCCCATTCTAACTATGTTAATCACTGTGATTACCAGTAATTAGTCCTTCAACTAGATGGTACTAA
>JAZBGW010000243.1:3942-28968 GCA_037464815.1 Mylabris variabilis
TTTTTGTATTTCCGTTATTTTTTTTCTTTCTTCCGAAAGCGTAGAAGGAATCACGTCATTGTCTCTAATATTTTGTAATAAAAAAATCAGTGAATCTTGAAGACAACTCTCTTGAGATTTCGTTTTATTTTTTAAAAAAGACGAGAAGGAAAAACAACGACATTCTCCTTATCGATTCTTAATAAAACTAAAAAATTAAATTGCACTGTAATTTGATATAATTGATAGATTGGACGCCTCTATCAATTTTTTTTTAATCTTTTTGTAAGTAAATAATGATTAAATTACTATTATCAAACATAATTGGTGGAATAATAAAAATCTTTTATAAATATTTACATTTTCATACTGATTGAGTTAGTTGTCTTTTAGTGTTTTAATATTTAATAAGAATCTAAGAATAAATGGAAATATGGGATGATTTTAACAAATACTTATATAGTGTAGGTGAGTCAGTAAATTCTCATGACTGTCTAGTTGTCTACTTCTAATACAGGAAGTCAGTAATTTTTCATTGTAGCAACGGAAGTCAGTTTATATCAATTAATGTGTGATTTGAAAAATTGTTTTAAAATCCAAAAAAAACAAAACAACTTACCATCTCTATACCATTTAACTTCAGGATCAGGTGATCCACCAATACTGCTACATGTCAATTCTTGACGTTTATCTTCCGTTACTGTAACAAGTGATCCGGGTGCAATGGCTGGCTCCTGTGGTACTGTCAATACAGTCAAACTATATTTCTGTTCATGTAAATTCAATCCAGAACCACCAGCTTTTACTTTACATTCAAATTTACCATTATCACGGTCATAACTGGCATTGGATATCAACAGGTCATAAATACCTTTCTCTGGATGATAATTTAATCTGGAAAATTGAACACAAACGGGGTGGTATTTATTACATATATTATTTTTTTTTTGGAACTATACCGGAACAGATCAACTTTACAGTTGACAAAAGATTGAAACTTGAACATATACAGGGTGTCGGATCTAAATGTGGTTGGTTCTTCTATAACTCTTATTAGTTAACGAGCAATTTAGAAAATACTTTTAAGATTTATAGGAAGATCTCTAGGGACACCGTAGCTCATTTTGAAATTGATTCAAAAAGCTTATTTTTGACGATGTCAGTAAAATGACTTTGAATGACTCGAGGATCCTTCCAACTTTGATTTTTTTCGTTTTTCTTCATTGTATTCTCGTAAACTCGTCGTTTTATAATTAGTTGATCTTTAAAAATCGTGGTATTATGCAAAACGATCGTTTTTGACCAACTTGCAAAAGAGCTACAAGGGTAAAATGATTTCCAGGAGGCGGCCGAGAATATTTTGGCCAGAACCTCGTAGCTCATTTTGAAGTTGGTTAAAAAACGCTCGTTTTTGACAATGTTGCGATTTTCAAAAACGTAAAATGACCTACTCGAGGATCCTTCCAGCATTCATGTTTTTTTTTTCATTTTTTTCCGTCTTATTCCGGAACAGAATGCTCTAGAGAAAAACGAAAAAAACACTGTTGGGCGGGTCGACGAGTTATTCTTAGTCGTTTTGCGTGTTCTGATCATTTTAGAAAATTGACCAAAAAGATCGTTTTTTAAACCAACTTCAAAATGAGCTACAAGGTTATAATCTTGCTAAAATGGACTTCAGGTTTCCCCTTATAAATCCTTTAAATATTTTTCGAATCACTCGTCAACTAACAGGCGTTTTATAAGAATCGGTGGCATTTAAATGCGACACCCTGTAGAGGCTGTCTTATTTTCGTTGGTATTTTAGGGCATCTCATGTAAGCAGTGATGGAACAAATTAATTGCCGATAAGACATTCTCGTACTGCTTTTTGTGCTTAATCGAAAGGTCCACTTGGTTTTTTGTTACACTCATTTGTTTCCGAACTATTCAATTTTTGAAGTTTCAAAAAATGCTCTGTATCTTTCAAGACAATGAACATATTTAAAAGATTGATTGATTGATTCTGATACTGTTTCTGTGTACTTGTATTATGTGTCCTTTTCCTCGTTTTTTCTACCTACCTATTTATTAAATTTAGTGAAAATAATTCGATAATTAATA
The DNA here is from genome assembly GCA_037464815.1 of Mylabris variabilis. NCBI lineage: Eukaryota > Metazoa > Arthropoda > Insecta > Coleoptera > Meloidae > Mylabris > Mylabris variabilis. Next base: position 6,022 of record JAZBGW010000243.1, read on the forward strand.
ATTAAAACAAAATCAATAACAATATGACAAATCGTAAGTAACAATTGTTTCATGGCACTCTAGGTATGTTTACTTTAGATAGGATTTATGAATCTTCACCTGTAAAACCTGAAAATACCTAATGTATTAATTTTTTAAAAAAAATACACAAGATACAAAGCATAAAACACTAAAAAATAACTCGAAAACAAATGTAATAAACATCCAAGTAGGCGTTTAGATTAAACTAAAAAAAGGAATACCTATGAAAATGTGTTATCAGTTAATTTGTGCCATCACTGCTTATATGAGATATCTTTAAATACCATCGAAAATAAGACACCCTGTACTTACAAAATGATGTCATATATTATTGACACATATGATGGTTCTCGTTTATTTATTGATTGTGGGTTTTTATAAAAATTGTAAGACACAAATACACACAACAGTTATTTTCTAAATTTGTTATAAACAGAAATTGGATAAAACTCGTGTTAAATTTTGATGAGAAACATGGAAAAGGCTATCTAACTTATCCGGGAAAAAAGCGTATCCATCTGTTGTTGTGTTTTTTTTTGGTTACGTTAGAAGCTCCCGAACTTTTCATTCAATCCCAAGGAAAAAAAAAATTGTCAATGTAATAATTGAATCACAACCTACCCACACACACACACAAAATATTTACGAATTGATACAACTTTAAACGAAGAAAATCAAGAAAATTATTGGTTTGGTACAAAACTAAGTTAATATTGAAGACGATATCTCAGAATCTGTCGAGTTCATCAGCTAACTTCTAACTATAGCGGTGATTCAATCACGTTATTATAAATGCTCGGTTTTTCTACTTATTCCGTTTCAATTAATTTGAAAAACTTCTATTTTGTGGACGTTTTATTTTAGAGACAATTTCTTCACTACTCTTTGGTAATAATTGCTTCTAAAACTGTAATTAACATTGAAACTTTGTAGGTTGACAGCAATAAGCAATCACAAATCAAGTCTGATTCTGTGTAAATAAATTTATAAAGTTCTATAATCACGATAACAGGATCCTACTATTGAAAATTCTCTTTAATTTCTTGTTAATTAATTTTAACAATTTTAATAATATCTTAATACTATCAAAACGTTTGTAAATATAATATTTAAATTGTGTTTTTATAGCATCTCTCATGTAATCTACGAAGCGAAATTTATTTATTAAATTCATGAATTTTTCATGGATTAACAATAATCGGTTTAATGTTGAAAATTACGTTACAGCAACAACAACAACAAAAAAACTGAATACATTAAAAATAATAATTTATTAACAAAAAAAATGGAAAAAAATAATGAAATTATGTCCTTTATCAATTAAATTACATTGTCTAAATAGATTCCTAGTTGTAGAAGTCATTTAATATTCAGAGTTTTGAGAGAATATGTTATTTTATAGGATAGCCTCGAGTATTACTATGCAAACTAATTTGCATACGAATCGTTGAAAATATCAACAGAAATCTATCAGTTGTTGACTATTCAAAAACTTAATTAGATTTTTCATTAAAGCACAATAAATTCGGTCTTCCTCTCCCCCCCCCCCCGCCCCAAATCGAGTAATTATACTTACTTATAATTGCTATCCAACGGTACACTACCAATGGCCACATTATCGTAATTCTGTTTATTATTCTTCGCCCAATAATAAGTGAGATTCCGTCTAGATGGATCAGTTGAGAAGCGACATTCTAATGTTACATCTTCACCCTCTCGTGTATCCTTAATTACTTCATCTGCTGTTGACATATCTGTAAAACAAGAGGGAAAAATACAAATGAAAAACAACCCTATTTTTTTGGAATTTCATTGAAACGTAGAGTAAAATAATGTGATTGACTGGCATGGAAAGGGTGTAAATAATAAACAGGAAAAAAAATCTGACATTTGTATAGAATTTTGTGTTGTGTATCCAACAGAAAAAAATTACGATTGTATATAAAATGCCGTCACATCAACAGTTTGATTATTTTTCTCTTCTCTCTCTCTCTCTGACACACACACACACACACACTCCCTGAATAATTTGGAAATGCTTCAGTGGTAGAGGAGTAATCGAAACGTCAGCCGGTGATTTTTCCTTCTATTTCAATAACAACTGATTGTGAGTGGAGTAAAGGAGATGATTTGGTATAAATAACCACAGCACGAGTTTGTGGTTGGCCAAAGTCTATCGACTAAAAGACAGTAATTTGTAATTGGTAATACGTGATCTGATTCAGTAGAAATTACCAGGAAATATCGATAAAGAAACAACTAGAACTAAAGAGAAAAAAGGGAGAACGAGTTGATCAAAAAGTTACAACTACAGTTTGTATTTCATGCTCTAGTGACGATCAATAAGTAGAATATACGAGAGAGTATCCAATACCGTTTTGTTAACATATTTATACAAAATACATCACTATTTATTTAAAAAAAAAGAAGATTATTGAGTTTGTTTATTGGATCAACAGGCAATTCGCTGCTCTTATCTATGTTTGCCATAATACTAATTATCGTTCATTTGTTTTATGCGATATTAAGATTAAAAATGAATTCAACAATTAAAATAAGATTTGTGCTTTCGTTGTCGTTGTTGTTGCTGTTGTTGGTTTGAAATTAATGACAGAAAAATGAATTGAATTTGCACACTCAACTGGAATTCCTCTGTAGATTTTTCAGAAATTGTCTTGAAAGCGGTTGAGAAAATTATTGCAGCGTGCACATGAAATATGTACCGCTGGCAATGATAGTTCACATGTACACATAACACAAGGGGTAAAATGTCGTCCCAAATTCACACCGATGATAAATATCTAAACACACGTGTTGATAAAAACCACCCTTATATATATAGAAGATGATATTTTAGCCTGAAACGTGGTAGGTATATACTATAGAAGACCAGAGAGAGAAAATGTTCGAGAGATAACATGAAGCATAAACAACAAGGAATAGTGTTGGTTTTATATTGAAATTGGGTGGTTTTTTAGGTAAAAATATGCAAAAATATCAAAATTCTATTGGGTAATAAATTTAATTTTTTCCTCCAAGCCATCTGTCGCTGCTATTGCATGTGTATGTGAATGGAAGTTGAAAATGAGGGAAAAAAAAATAAACCAGCCAGCTCTTCTCATCTTTCAATCTGTTTGTGCGATGTTTTAAACATTGGACAGATGCGTATGCGAATAAAAAATAAAACAAAGGACGTCCAAAGTTTTTCTTGCGAATATAATCACTGGGGATATGTGCTAGAGAGGAACGTAATTCTTGTGTAGTTGTTGTTCGTAAATATACTCATGATGAAGACTTCAGTGAAGTGAGTTTATTTTGTGACAAAACAATCTAAAATACGAAGTGATTATTTTCCATAGAAAATATCAGAATATCTCTCCATACTTGCGAGATACGTTTAGAATTTTCGTTTTATTCCAACAATAATGTCAATGCTGAGTTTCTTTTGTTAAATAGAAACTACGACAAACATAAATAGATATACACACACACACACACACACACACAAAGTTCACACATCCCTTCTTCCAACGTTTTTGACGGAAGTTCATGTTGCATAAATTCTCAGAAATCGCCGGTTTTCCATTATATTCTTGAAATATATATATCGTTTCTATCTAGGTTCCATTTCTACGGTACATTCATGTTTTCATTTACAATATCAAGTTGGATTTTTATATAAAAATCGCATTCCAACAATATCCACCAAGCAATTGAAACCCGAGATCCTCCCTGGGGACACCTACACCATATGTATAGTAGTAGTTCGTCCAGCATTTCTAACCGACTAAATCCAAAAGATTTCCACTCAACTCAATTTCTTCACGAATACAGAGAAGATATGTCACGCACTTATTTACGTAAAAATTACACAAAAATTTCTTGATATACGAGGGTCGTTTGATAAGTTTGGTAAATTACTATCAGGGGGCGCCACAATTTAGCATGTGACAAGTGTCATTGTTAAAAACCCTATAGGCCAAATTTTAGTTAAACGTGACCCGTTTTCTTTGCGCTATAAACATTTGAAGCGAACAGTGTACGAATTACCATAAAAATGGGAGGAAAACAAATTCAGGGCAGTGATAAAACACTTCTACTTAAAGAAGTGGACGACCACCCAATTGAAGTTGAAAATAGTATACTTCTGAATAAATGAGTTTAAACGTCGTCGAACGTCTGTGGAAGATGAAGCGCGCTCTGGACGGCTAGCTGAGGTTTCGACAGCAGATACAGTTGCCAAAATCCACGATATGCTTGAAAGAAAATCAAAGGGTGAAGGTACGTGAGACTGCTAAAGCTGTGAACATCTAAGGTGAACGAGTCCAAACATCTTGCATGAAAAATTGCAGATGAAAAAGCTGTGTGCCGAACAGAAGAGCACCCGAGCAGAACTTTCACATCAGTGTTTAACTATTTTAAATCGCAATCCTCAGAACTTTTGGCGTCGGTTTGTCACTGTGGACGAAACGTGGATCCAGCAGTCAAAGCAATGGACAAAGCAGTGATGAAAGTGCACCAAAAAAAGCGGCTGGGGAAGTGATGGCCACCATTTTTTGGCATTCTCGAGGGATTCTCCTGGTTGTCTATTTAGAGACAGATACGACGATAACAGGAGAATATTATGCAACACTGCTGAGCTGTCTGAAAGAAGAAGTAACAAAAGAACGGCCGGGACTAGCGCGCAAAAAGGTGTTGTTTTATCAGGATAACGCGCCATTTCACAAATCGTGCATTGCCTTAGCAAAATACAAGAAGTGACTTTTTTCTTTTAAAAAAATTGAAACTTTGGCTCGTTGGAAAGAAATTTTCTTCGAATAAAACCCTTATTGCTGCCGTTAATGATTATTTTGAAGACTTTCCGAAAACTCACTTTTCCAACGGAATAAAAAAAAAACAGAAAACCCACTGAGCCAAGTGTGTAGCTATCAATGGGGACTATGTTGAGAAATAAACTCGTTTTATTCCCGAGAACCGTGTATAATTTATTTTTTTACCAAACTTATCAAACGACTCTGATTATTTCCCGCAAGAATCTCGTCAACGGTAGTTGGAATGAACAAACAAATAGAAAGAAGAAAACAGTGATTTATTATTGTAAAAAACTGGCAGCCTTACAAGTTTCTTGCATCTCACTATTTCTGGTGGCTTATTTCGTCAAAGATTTATTCCTCAATGGTGTGTCTAGATAACGTATAATTAAATGAACTTTCCTATGGACATAACTAACGATAATAAACTCTTAATTTTAAACTTTCCTTAAAATTTAAGGAAACTAGGTACCTAGTTGATTTATTTTTCTATTTAAACGAACATCATTATTCATTTTCCTTTGATAATACCTAATCATAAAATGCAATGAGAAGCGTTTATTTCAAAATCGATTGATGGCTTTCATCGAGTTAATACCACTTTTTGCTGTGTTTTTTTTCTCGTATTATTTATTCCTTAATGTATAGATTTATTATAAAAGAAATGAATAAAGCGAAACCGTTAGTTACAACTGGATATTGTCCTTTCAAGATTAATTTGAATTGTTATTGAAATGGAACGAATAGTAGTAGTTCGGTGCAAAGAAGGAAAATACCATTGAAAAGGAGGTCTTTGAAATAGAAAAAATAAAAACATGAGGATAAAGAAACATTGCACACACACTAAAGGAAACTTTCAGCTTTAATAAAATACAAAATTGGGAAAGCTCACTTTAAATAAATACGGAAAATTCTACCACATCTACCGACTGTACAACAAGATTATGTATTAGATTGGTCGATTTTATTCCACCTTTCTTTCTTTCTCAATATTAGCCAACTCGAAAATGTCTTTACATTTTAGAAAATTTGAAAATATCCGGCGACTAATTGGCGTCTCTTCGGAGAATTCTATCTAATGACTAATACAATCATGTAAATGATTCATCATTTGTTTAAATTTCACTTTATTCAAAAGTTTCTTATAGGTACGTTTGTCACAATCCAGTGATTTTGGAATAGTTCCTTCACGCCACTTTTCTTCCATATTTATTCAACACACACATACACACACAATAATGAGCTTTTGTTGTGAACGCCTCCACATACGGTTTGTGTAATAATAATACCAATACAACAATTCATTATTTTTACCTATCGATTTCACGATTCGCTGGAAACTATTGTAATAGGTCTAGACAATGTTTAGTTATAGTGGAAATTACGGATTAACGCAAAAAATGAACGAAAAAAATGTGAGTCAATGTTCATCAGATAAAACAACAACTTTTTTAATAACAATAATAATCATGAGAATATTTCAAAAACGTATTGTTTTTGTATTTTATCATTATTTAAATTGTGATCGTCACGCTACTGTAACATTGGTTTTTCACATCTTAAAGAAACGTCATTATTTTGATGTAATTCCTAAACAAAAAGAAAATTATTTATTTAAAAGTCTCTGTGGAAAAAGTGTTGGTTTTGGGTTACTTTTTTTGTCTCTACTCTCCTCCATGATATTTTAAAATAGAATAACCAAGAAAGGAACTAACAACATTAAGAAAACAAGCACAAGATGTTGTTGACCTTAGAACTATCTTGACCCTGTAGATTGTAGATGTTGTACAGTAACCATCTCACGTTTGTGTGTCTACCAATCCAAAGATAATCGTAAATTTATTATAACTCTAATGAAAATTGAACTAGATTACTTGAGTGAAATCGTTTTCCTAAAAATTTGCCAATAATAACAACCAACCAAATATTAAAAAAATTATTTCAACAGTTGGTCTCTAACAACAAGAAGCAGGTGTTTATTTGACCTCGGCACAATCTGACAACATTGCTAGAACAGAAAGTCTTGAAGAAGCCAGTTTTTGCTGTATTCAAACAACACACTCTGAAAACCGGTCGTTGCCTGAAACAACTTTACATCAACAACAACACAACGACAAGAACGACGGGTCGTTGTCTTGACTGAACGTTGAAGTCTCCACATATATGCATTATAAAAATATCGAACTTTCTATACAAAAATTGGAAATTTGATATTACACATTGGAATTTTCAAAAAAAGAACATATTTATATAAACTCTATTGTGAACAACAATTCAAGGTTTGAAATTTTTGATCGTGACAAAGCTGCACAAAATTCTGCCTGTTTGCTTTGATAGGAACAGGCCGAAACTTCATTCGTATTCCAAGTCTTTTTCTTTTTAGTAAATATCACATGTTAGGATCGTGTTTACCTGGAACAGCACCTGCCTGTCCCTGTGTTGATTTCCTCCAAACTTTTTTTCCCTATAGAGAGATCTCGTTTAAATTTGAGACGGTAGTCAATGATTACTCTGGTAAGAAGAAAAAAAAATACGAAATGCATTTCATATGAAGTTAATTTTTAATGGCCACTGACTGATATGAGCATGGATAAAAGCATACCACCTACCACATATACATATACAGTGTAAATTGATCTAAATTCGACTTTAAAAAGGATAGTGGTGTGTATTCTAATGTAATTTAAACTGAATTCGAACTACATGAAGTGGTTTTAATCATTTTACACACATACTGTGTGGTCGATTTTAATTAAACACGTATTGAATACAAATTAAATAATTCAATTCTATTAGAATTTGCTGTACTATAAAAGGTATGTAATAAATAGAAATTACACACATTACGTACAGATAGAAACAGAAACTGGGAGAAACAATTATTGTTGATATTATTACAAATTCATTCAATCCATAATGTTTATTAAAAAATAATTTTACAATTTTATTACATTTACAGAAATTCTATCTCATGTATTTTGCATTATCAAACGATACCAACGATGTCAACCTGTCAAATCTTTCATTCATGTTTCGATTTAGACGTCGAATCGGTATAGGTAATTATCAATTAATAACAGGCAAATGCGACTATTGTGTGACTATTGAAATTTTATGTTATTATAAATTTGACATAAAGTTGACGAGTGTAGATAGATACAGGATATAGAATCTAAATGTAACGAATCTTATGAAACTCTTATTAGTTGGCGAATGATTGGAATAATATTTCAAGGATTTGTATGATAGTCTCTAGAGACGATTTTAGCAAAATTAGAACCTTGGAGCTCATTGGGACGTTGGTCAAAAAACGATTGTTTTGGGCAAAGTCACGATTTTCAAGAACTAGCTATTGATACACGTAAAACGATTAAGAGTACCTCGAAAACCCTTCCAATAGCGACTTTTTTTCGATTTTCTCTACAGCATTCGGAAATAATACGAAACATTTTCAGCTGTTGCAGAATAAAATGGCGAAAAACGAAGAAAATCACTGTTGGGAGGCTTTTCAAGTCATTTTTAGTCGTTTTGTGTGCTTTTGAAAACCTCGATATCGTTAGAAACAAGCATTTCTTGAGTAACTTATAAAAGCGATCTAAGAGGCTCAACTTATGCTAAAATGTTCCCCGGGGACTACCCTACAAATCCTCGAAATATTATTCGAATCGTTCGCCAAAATAATGGGAGTTTCATAAGAATCGTTTATATTTAGATTTTCATCCTCCTACAAGTATATGTATAAAAAATATGGTCCAATTTTCAATAATAAGAAGAGAAAAAGAGCACCTTTCAACGCAAATTCACGATAATGAATTGCACCCCTTCTTAAAAAAAAGGTGGAAGAAAATCTGCATTTAATTGATTGTACCGGAGAAAATTCCATATTACAAATGAATATTAACAATATTATGAATGATTTTTCTAATAACGTATCTGTCGTGTAAATCAAAGGATGTGCGTGTTTCAGTTCTGACATTTTTGTTCATAATAAATAATAATGAAAAAAAGTTTAAGCAAACAATAAAAGCAACAATTTGATTGAATGTGGTGACATTAATTATCCTGATAGTTTGATCTGATCCTGGATTATATTTGTATTTTATCTAACAAATAGAGATTATCATCCGTAATTTTTCATCTAAATGTTAGCAATTTCACTTGATTACTTATCTAATAACCTTCCAATATCGGGTAAATGCTATGTCAACAAAACATAAGACTGTAATTTATAGAATTACAGTATTAAGGCCATAGTGTAATTCTATTCAACTTGATCCAATTAAAAACAATTGAATTATGTTAACGTGTATCGACTTTATTGCAATGTAAGAATAAAAAAACTAAAATTGATAAATTTGATGATTTGCACACGTGTCATGTTTTAGTTTAAATTGAATAGCTCTCATTTTAGCAAAATTAATTAATTAAGAATGTCTCGAAAATCTTAATAGTAATGATAAGTTCTGTGCTTCTCCCCTTTAAGATTGGAATGAACTAGTCAATCACCTCTCTTATTGTTGCTTACAGGTGTAATTTTCGTCGAAATTGCTGCACATTCGAAAGTAAATTTCAACTTTACCTGTTTGTTTCCCAATGAGCTACGTGATTCTACTTTACTTCAAATCTTTCATCTACGTATTCCCTCTACTAATCCAACATTTGCGTGTTGGAGATTTAATATTGAACAACCTTTAATTCGCTTCCATTTACTTTTTTTCAAATTATCAGAAAATCTTTACGAAAAAAAAGCATAAGGTTCAAATACACAACTTGTTGGAATATTTCGAAGTGTCAACAAAATTAATATTCATTGGCATGTTGGGCAACTGATGGAAATTACGTATTCTTTCCATTCTCCTTAGTGCGTGTTTTTATCTAAAAATTTTCAACTAACACCACCACCACCACCACCACCATAAGTTTGAATGTACGTGTTTTTAATATACAATTGTAGTAGTCTATAGAATATGTTTTAATAATATTATTGTCTATTGTAGAGACACAAAATATTCATCATCATCATCATCATTGTTATACAGGAGAACAGGATATAATGTTAAGGGATGTATGTTTTTATAAGTACCCACTATAGGCGACGTTCCTCTCAACTAAACAACAAATATACACTAAGCTAAATAAATTAACAAACAATAGAATTGTAGAATTTGCTTACCTTGTAGAAATTATTATGTCAACTAAAACTACAAAGCATAATTTTACATGATTTTAAAGGCCATTTTAAGCTAGATGTGAAGCGTAGAACCGTTATGATAATCGTTTCAATTTCTAGATATCGTTATAAAACAATTCCAATTACAATTAAGCCAGGAAATCATCAATTATTTGTTTGATTTAAATTGTGTATAGCTATTATTTTAATAAAATATCTTCTACAATCAGAAATTAATCAAAATAATGGAAATAAGAATTAATGGAAATTTACAATTAACAAATCGATGAAGTTTTTATTTAATATCAACGGTCAATTATTAAATAATGTCTGAAATTCTTTACTAAATAAAGGGGTGTACTGACAATAAGACTAAAAAACAATCCCATCGTTGGCACAGCAATTATTAAATCTTTTGTTCTGTTACTAATTATTTCCTTTTGCAATAAATTCTCGTTCTCTACCACTATTTTCGACCCTTTCTCTTCCTTTTATAATAATAATAATACCAAAAAAACACGGAGGTATACACACAAAGCCTCAAATATAATTTTCTGATGCGTTCGTTGTAAGTTATAAAAGACCATGGCGGAATTGTTAATAACTTTTATTCGCAATAATAGATAGATACGGTAAGAGCTACTTTTAAGCATACAAGGAAGTTGTTATTATACAGGTAATTATCAATCTTGCTTTGTTTAAAACGTAATTAACTCGATGCATGTTCAATAGATCTCGTTTTGTTGATTTGAGAAGTAGCCAGATTTAAGACATAATAAACATTATAAATTTATTTATTATTGTGTAGGCGGTGATATGGTTAACTTAATTTATAAATAATCACGACGTGGATTGATTGATCGCTTCCCGAACAACAACGACAACCGAATCTTATTACAACGAAATACAATTTTAAATAAATAATAAGAAAATAAACCTGCAGGCTTCTTTTTCCTCCATTCAATCATATGAAAATCGAGGCACGTTCTTATTTTAGATGATATCTTCCTTGTGATTTTGTTTGAGTTTTATCAATTTCCACCAACATGGATGTTTGACAAAGACCTTTTTTCAGTTTACTTGTGCTTGAATAAGCTTTATCAACTATAGAATTGAACGTAAATGTGTTGCTTTCGATGCTTTATAGCTTAGTTTTTTGTATTATTTAAAATCACATCAAGCATAAGTTTGAATAAATTATCGTAAAAAAAATATCAACACAAAATCTTAAATTACAGTTAAAAATTTAAAGAAATACTTATGGTCTGGTTAATGTTTCATAAATTATGATTCATATATAATTTATGAAATTACTAATATTTTTAAAATATTTCTAAAATTAGTAATTATTACATCTAAATCATAAACTCTCTTTACTTTTCTAGCTTTTATCTAAATTGTAAAAATTTCAATTTCAATGTAAATTACATGATAAAATTATCAATATAATAAATCTTATTTGGTATATATTTAGGATTAATTAACAATCAAAATATTACCCGAAACGTAATAATTATGTCGTTAATCACCCCTTTTAATTATTCACAGTAGTTGGTTAATTTAAATTATTATCGTCAAACATGCGAATATTCGCAAATAACAGTAAAGATATAAAGAGACAGATAGAGGTGGGTAGTTTGTTGGAAGAATTTCACCCTCGTTTCATTTACAGTATTCTCTATCTTGACAAGTCATTAATTCGATAAGAATTTGTAACGACAAACGCCGTGTCTCATTGATAATAATACAATCTTTTATTAAATTGAAAAGAAATTATGATTTTCTAAGAATACCGAAAAAGTTTAGATATATTTTCACAAAGACTGAACTCAATCCGCTGTAAATGGCAAAATATACCAAATACTCTACAGATTTATCAGTGGCGGTTCGTGACCTAAACTAGTAAAGCTATAAAACAGACAACATATCACTGGAATTATGAAGTAAGTAGACAATTTTTCACAAAAAACAAATCGTTAAGAGGGAGTGCCACATTTCCATGGTCGTTGAGTGAATAACAACAAAGATTTCACAGCCTTATGGTAGACTTATAATCGAAAAACTTGCTCGGGAGATGCTGCCATCTATTTGTTAAGAGACATAATTCTAACGCCATTTTTTTTTGTTTTAAGAAAAACGAATTCTTTTTCTATTTTAGGGTCGATTTCACCAACGTCTATTGAAGTTTAACGAACAAATCAGTCATGGAAACGATTTTTATAATCAGCAACAATTGTTGTTAACTGTTCATTAGGCTTAACTGAAGTTGGTGAAATCGTCCCTGAGACTAATATAGCTAAGTAATTTATATGTTTTGGTATAATGCCTTCCAAATTGTATTATTTTATCTGTAAATTTTCTACAAACTGTAATATGATACAATTGTAATGCTTAGTGAATTAATAACGGTTATGATTCGTGTTTTTTTTTTGAGAGAGAGAGAATATTTTTGCCTGAAATTGTATTCCCATCGATGGGAGTGCTTCGACAGTGTCCCCGTCTGGTGGTCGGAATACTCACAACACTGGGAGTACTTCGACAGTGGTGCTGCCTGGTATCGGGTGTACTTTTTCGATTAAAAAAAAGCATGGGCCTGATATGCTATTCACTCAATGTCATAATATTATATACGAGCGGCTCCTGTCTCTTATGACAAAATATTGAGTAACACAATAATAATAGGCAACTGGATTCGCTAAAGGTCAAGACTCTTTAACTTAAATGAAAAGAAACTGACGGACTGGTTATTCTAGTTGGGTGTGGTTTACATCTAGAGAATGTTAACAACAATAATAATAAAATTGATACAGTTCATCTAACATACATTCATACACACACACACACACACACATATACATATACAAAGATAAACTAATTCTCTTCAGCCTCTTTCACACTGCTACTATGTTTCTTTTATATTTAATAAATACAACTACTGGTTTTCAGATCACGACACAACATTAAAGCAGCAATGCGGAAACAGAAAAATCAGCAACACGATCACACAACTTGAATTAAATCTTCAACAACAATAACGAGTATTGATGGAAAAAAGTGAGTTAATAAAATATAAGGAGAACAATCAAACATTACCGAAATGAAGGTTTAAAATTGTGTGTTTGTGTCGAAGGAGAGATAGAAAGAAAAGATGGAAAATGTTACAAATCTGGTGGTGAAATCAACAATAATGGAGTAAAATTTCAAATTACCCTCTACCCAATACAATAACACAGACACATCTATCAGAGTGTTTTCATCTCGTCTTTTGTCCTTTTTTCCCCATTGTTCTATGAGTTTTCGTGTAAACTGTTATTGTTGTTTTGTATTATTGACTTTTTGTTTGTTGTATAATATAAAATGTGTATTGTTTAATTAACTTCTCTCTCTGTATTATATAAAATAAAATCACACCAACTTAATATTAAATTCTCTTTATATACTGTTCTTTGAAATTCTAAGCCTCAATATCTATAGGCATTTGTATAAATAAATCGTTTATATTATAAATAAATTGGATGAATCAACAAAGCAATTTGGTGCTTGGTTAATTTAAATAAATTTTCCCGAATAGTATTTGTTTTATATTCACAATTTTTATTTCAACAAGAAACTAGCACAACTAAATCCGAATACTATTCAATTTCACTAAAACTTTGTTAGAATTACTTTCAAACGTTCCAGAACGTGAATATCAATAGTGAAATCGCCACCAAATTCTTGCTAAAACTAATCTAATTTCCATCAAAACTCAACCAAGAGTGAGATAATTAAAGGAAGAAAGATCTTTAAAATAGTTGAGAATCTTGTGAAACTCTACAAGAATACAACTGAACTGAAAGAGTAAATTTGTGATTGTTGTTTTTTCTATTAAAGTTAATTTTTGTAAATGACACTGGTAAATTTTTGATATTCAACTATAATAACAGGTTTAATATTAATACAGTTTTTTTCATCCCCAAGGGCCAGGGTAGGGTTTCTAATAATTACTCCCAACAGTATTAAATAATCATGAAAAATGAACTTTTCGTTACAGTTGTTACATTCACACATCCAAAGGAAAAATCGAACAAGCTGTCAACTACCCCCCATCCACATTTTCTCTATATGCTGACTATATAATCTTGAAATGCACTATAGCATATATGAATATGAAACGAATCAATATTTAAATGTATATAGGGTAGTGTAATTTATGTTCAATGTTTTATATTTGAGAATATCGTAAGAGTGAAATTGACAAATTATCGATTTTGATAGAAACAAATATCTTATTCCCGATGTGAATAAGAATAAAAATTCAAATAGATGAAACTCGTTCACTAGTTTATTCTCACTATATCAATCCGTAAATCTTTTATTTTCTTCTCGCCCTATACTATATGCTGTTATAAAACACCCTCAAATAGTATTTCTAACTTGATGAAAAAAACTACCACACACATATAAAACCAACCCTTTTCAACTAATTAAATTAAACTAACACATATAGTGGAGGTTGTGCGACGTAAATCGTACTTAAATCAGGATACTGTCGTCTTCATTTAAGATTTATCATCAGTAATTTTAAATGCGCATACGAATCAGACCCATTATTCCCAATCTACTAGACTAGTTGATGGTTTAAACTGTGGTGTGCTTAAATCAACTAAAATCGATTACTTTACACACACACACACACACATAATCATCGCAGAGGAAAAATATTAAATGACAGCTAAGGGATATTTGTTTGATTGTGTGTGTGTGTATGTGTGCGCGCGTGTGATTCAAAGAGAAATATAGCGACACTCTATTGGGGGATGTCTTCATACGACTCATTAGGCACAACGGCGATTTAGTGGTGAAAAACGATGCATTAAAGGAGAGTTATCGTTCTCTACACAAACACACATACACAGACACACACATAGACGTTGAATGTGTAAACTATACCTATACACTTATTGGTCCAAAAATTCGTCCAGCATCTAATCGATTGATGAAAGGGATTTTAGGATAGGCTTTCTTATATCCTATATTCACCTTCTAACTACTATTTAGTAAAAGCACCTAAATCCTAGTTAATTCGTATTTGTAAGGTTGGTCAAATTTCAACATACACACTAGAAAGATTAATTATAAAACGTAGATTAGACGATTCGACTGTAAACTAAATAATTGGATTACCTTACAATGTTACTAAATCTAGGTGGTACGGTCAATTTGATATTGGATTGTGTAAAAGAAAATGTAAAATGTAATAATATAGATTTGAACGATATTCGAATGTAAATTGCTGTATTATTATTTTGTAGAAATCAAATATAAATTTTATGTCCTACGTAGATATTCTAAATTCTATTCGTATCACGATAAAAACTGTAATAACAGTAACGATTTAACATCTATTTTTCTAAGGAAAATCAATAGAGAATGTGTGGATTGTTAAAACATCTACACATAAAAAACTTGTACGAGTTAAAATTTATTCTTGTTAACTGAGATGAAATGAATGCTAATAAAACGTTTGAAACTTGAAAAAGTTTTTCTACGATAGCACAAAACAAATAAATTTTGATAAATTGTTATTAAAAATATATTTGGTGATATTTTTCATTAAAGTTTCTTTAACGAAAACGTCTTCATCAATCACATGAGAATAATTTATTCATGATACTATAGCTTCAATAAACACACTCCTTAGACGATGTTCCACGAACAATAAACAATCGTTGATGTACAATTCGTACAAAAATTCGTCAAAAAATAATATAAAACACGTGTTTTTGTGGATTTCTAAATCAAATTTACATTTTACATGACGGTTATTTGTTAGTGAAACGTTCAATTTTACAAACGCAAATTGTCGTGTCGTTTCATACAAAACGAAAAACTGGAAAACAATCCAGATAAATTCGTGTAATTTGCACCACATTTCTGATTATGATATGATCTAAGTTTCAAAACTAGAAATCATTCAAACATCCACACCAACTAGTTTTGGCTACATTCCAAACAAATTTAGATCTCAACTCTCATCTCAATCATGATATTATCGATATTTCTTAAATTATTTATTATAGTATTCCACTTATTTAAAAATCCGTTTAGAATTGTAAAGAATCATGACGTGTACAACAAGGATGTCAAGCGCTGACAGTTTTCTTTATAGATCGTAAGTCATGTTTAATAGCTTGAAAATGGCCATTTTCACAAGAAATCTTGTCGTTTCATCAATCATTTTTTCAATATTTTTATAGTATGCTTATATAGGACCAAAATTACGTTCTCATATTAACAACTATTAAAAAATTTGGTAGGGTATAGTTGTCGACTGGAAATAGTGAATCTTACAAGAAAAGTCAAAGTATAGTTAACTCACAAGTTTAAGAGAGTAATAAACCAATTGAATTTTCTAAGTAGCCACAACTTTACAATTCTGTCATTAACCAAATCAGGTAGTAGACCCTTTTGTTGTTGTTAATTGAGTTGCAGGTGCTAAAATAAACAGATTCCTAAACTACCACGCCTTAATATTGCTAATCCAGGTGGTCTTTGCTGCCAAAATTTTATTAATCTCTCAAAGTTGTGAGTCGACTATACTTTATGGTTGGGACACACAAAGGAATGTCTCTAGTGTAAAATTTGGGAATAGCGTTGGTGTTAAGGGGATGCTGAAGTCCGGCCTCTATGGAATGTTTAAAAAGGGGACAATTTTGTTGTTTTCTGAGATAATCAAACGCTCTACCCAGCGTTGAATTGGGCGTTTTACAGTGCATCCGAAGGAGTTTTCCATTTTGTAAAATTTTCACTAAATTCCAAAGTGTAGAGGAACATGTTAATTTTCTTTTAAATCACGCAGTTTCTAGAATTTTAAATTTAAAAATTCGTACAACACCGTGTTTGAAAGCTTAATCAAGGGCGAAAAAGTAAATTTCGGAAAATCAAAAAATTTATTGAAAAAAATTAAAGAAAATTTTCTAAGTTTTTCGATTTTCCAAAACTAGACATTTCGGAATCCATCTGACCTAAATAAGCTTTCAAACAAGCTGTTGCACGATCTTTCATCTTTAAAATTGTAAAAACAGCGTGAATTTTCCTCTACACTTTGGAATTTAATGAAAATTGTCCAAAATGGAAAACTCTTTCGGGTGCACCGTGAAACGCCAAATTCAACGCTTGTTACAGCGTTTGAATATCTCAAAAAACAAGCTAGAAATCAACGATTAAAAATTGGCATTGTTTTGGTAATCGAAGAGAAGCCGGACTCCAACTTCCCCTTAACCGACCTGGTATTAAAGAAAGGTTATCTGTCTCTAGTATGAGCTGTGAATTATCTGCATCTATTCACAAAATTTACAGTGGCAATTTCCATTCTGTGTGCCAACCATAGAGTAATTTGACTGTTTTTATAAGATTCACTATTCCCAGTCGACAACTATACAATAAAATTGCATGAGAAACAACTATAGGTGTCTGAGAACTTGAAGAGAGCGATAAAATGTGGAAAGATGTCGATCTTACATAGCCCTTAACAAAAGGGTCTACTACCTGTTTTGATTGATAGAATTTTAAAGTTGTGGTTACTTCCGAACTCTTTACACTATAGTTTGTACAATTCTTTTTATTAAAATTTCGCAAACTTGCCTGTGCTTGACTCATGAATCTTTCACTGAAAGGAATGAAACAACTAAGTGGAAGACTTGGCGAGAAATATTTATTCCATAGGGACGATAGGTGTGATAAAGGAGTCATATTTCTATCTAGCGTCTCTATTTTAGTGTCTATTCCATCAGGGTCTTCAAAGGCCAAAACTTTAATAAACATCTTGTAATCTATATTTTACCATGTCAAACAAAAACAATTCAAATTTGCAATTTAACAGCAAAATTCGAAAATACAATAATTGGGTACATCGCAATTAAGATTAAAATTTGCTCAGAATACCATAATGTAATCAATAAGAAATCCATATAACATAATATAGGTATATTTATCATAAAAAAAGGCAACAGTGTAGTGTATTTTTGTAGGGTTCTTTTAACCACGTACTTGATTTTAAATTGACTCTTTGATAAGACGTAACGTTATTGTGTTATTATCGAGTCTGTCAATGTAGACACGCCAAGTTTACCATAATACAACAATATAAACGAGAAACCAGTAATTGTTCTTATTTCATTAATATTTCATATAATCGTATAAAAAAAAGAAACAACCTACTGCGTGCTCTAGATATTTGATGATAATTATTGTCATCATCTGTTTTCATCAATTATTTGTGATAATTTTTTGATTTAAAGAACACGGATCATTATTATGATGATCATCATCATCATCATCATTTATATGATGACATAAATCCTTGGAGATTATTTGAACAGCTGAATGAATTGTAGTGCTCAGTTTTCATTGTAGAATCCATGAAATATAACCTTTAGATGCTGAAAAATTCTAAGTAAAGTGTCTTGTACGTTTATCTTATTTATATTGTCTTTGTAATAAATTACAATTCAACGACACTAACATACACTTTACTATTATGTGTATACAACAAAAGCAACGAAGAATAGAAAAAATTTTAAAATATTATCATCATTTTATTATACATACAAGTATAGAGAGATAAGAGTCCTGAAATCTGAAAATTTACTCTATTTTGATATTATATTTACACTAACCGTTAGTTATATACCTACGTAGTATATAGCATTAGTAAACTAGGAAATGACTAATACTAAAGGAAAACATCCATTCTTTTATACATCACCGGTACTTTTTTAAGTTTATAAAAAGGGTCGGAAATTCGCTAGAATGCAGCAATAAGGTAATGTGAATTATTTATTGGCCTTAAGGGATAAAAGACAGAAACTAAGAGAGGTCTACAATGAATTGTTGAAGTTAACAAAAACCTCTAATATCTGATTTAAATTATTAAATAAAGTCCCCTAATGTACATCTAATAAAATATTTAGATAATCAAACAAATAGAGAAAAGATTGGCATTGATTAGTTGCAAATATGCGTTCAACAAATCGATTTTTTTTCAAATACAAAATTGATATTTAAGCACGTTTTAATGAAGTGAAATTCTACATGTCAACAATACAACAAAACGATATACTAACTAACAACTTTCAAAGTTACATATTGTAAAGCTTGTATTTATTTAAAATAACGAATATCTGATATTTACCAACGAATAAAAGTAACTAAATCATTTTGTAGAGAACGTCAACAAAAATCTACGAGAAATGGAATATTTTGCACCTGCATTTGAAATTATACTTTGATTCATTTCTATTTAAAGATACACACTCAGGTATGAAGCGGTCTTTTTTATTTCGACAATACACGCTGCTATCTATTGGTTGCCAAATGAAAAATGAGAAATTCCACACAATAAAACCAACGTATAATCCCTATTTTGTAAAGTTATGCATGGATGAATTTTTCGAGCGATGATAGTAAGGGTGGTCGTGGTTTTTTTTCATCTAAAAGTATGGGTAAAAGTCCCTTTGACGATGGAATTCTTTTCAGTGCCTAAAATATAACCGAGTACAGTTGAAGATTGAATTTTCTCAAGTTGCACCGTTTCAATAAGATATATTTGAAAAATTATACGAGGAAAATCGAGTCATTTTGATTTTTTAAAAGATATTTTTTTGGGGTGAATTAATATTTAAATTGGAAATCGGTATTTTTTTTAACCACTAATGATCAAATAATCATTCGATTATATTTACAGATTATTTGAATAATTGTTATTTTTGTTTCTGTTGAAATTTTATCGTGATATTAGTGAACAAAACATATTTATCTATCGAATCTTATGTAACGTAATGGATCCTGCATTGTGTCCATTTTTTTTATGTTTTTTAAACAAACAAGTAGATCAATTTTACGGACCCTCTTTTGCGTCTTTGGATAAAAATTTCTTTACTGGAATCATTTATGTGAATGTACTTTGAGATTTTTTAGTCAATCGACTGGACTTGAGCCTGTTTATATGACAAAGTTCCTTTGAATATCAAATTTTGTTATTTTGTTCTTAGTAGATCGAGCCGAAATAGATGGAAGATAAATGTATTCGTATCCAATTTGTATGGTAAAACCCAATTAACATTAGAGGCGCTAACGATATTCTAAAATTAAGCTCTTATCATTATCGGTATTATAATCGTCTATTATTATGTAAATTGAAAAATATAGAAAAATAGCTGATTCATATGAAGTTTCTTGTTTTTCGTTTTTTTTTTGAGTTGATCAATGATGATGATAGGCACGTGACCGATACCTATGAAAGAAAAGAGGACGTGCAGGTGAGACAGAGGAAAGCGGATGCTGAAGGAGGCCAATATAATAATAATAATAATAATAATAATAATAAAAATAATAAGATATCTTCTCCTTCTTAGGTCACGTAGCGGTTTTGGTAACCGCCGGCACAGTCTAGACGAGAAACAAGCTTCTTCTTTGCTTATTATTTTTTTCTTCATCTTCATCAACAATAACATGATAGTAGAAAAATACGTTGCGTGATACCATAATTCGCCCCTTAACAAATTTCCATTTGTAATTACAAGTCGACTATCATCTATTTTTTGGAAATTAGAAACTGACACGAAGGTCTATACTAGGTATAATGATAGAAAGAAGTTGCTTATTTTTCAAAAAAAAAAACAAAAAAACAAAACACCGAAGAGTTAAGGCAAACTTTATACCTATTGGATTCAAATTTAAATTTTCATTTTTGGTGTAATTCAGTAACAGTAACGTGCCATATTGTACGAGATTTACTTTACAATAATTTTTCATAAAATACCCAAAACAAAAATAAAGTCATGTAAAACTACAACATTTTATGTGAGCTTTACGGTATTATCACTTATAAAATTACAACGAGCTTGTTGAATCAGCAAGTGCGATTTCTTGACATCGTTTCCACCAAAAATGTCCAACAATAGCAGTAAAATAACTGTATTAAAAATTCAAGGCATGTTCAACATCCTACCCTTTTTCTTCAACACACTTAATCTTTTTCTGTTTTTTTTTTTTAATCTATAAAATTAGAATGTTATCGGCACTAGTATTGAAACTGTCGACAACTTCACTCCTCGTTCTTCTTCTTCGCCGTCATCGTTTAAACGATTCCACTTACTAACAAATAGGTGGGTTGGTTGTTGTCTAAGAAACTTAAACAAATAATATAACAAACGAAGAAGACACTCAAATTGTCCAATATAGAAACGGAAAAAGCTATAGTAGATATATATTATTTTATAAGAACGTGATGAATGAACGTGTATTTGTCAATTGAACAAAAGGATACACACACAGACAAGGAAAAGGAAATGGTTTAAGGTTTATATAAAAGCAAACGAAATTTCTTTAATAAACTTGCTAGTCAATTTTAAAGCTATAAGAGAGAGTAAATTGGTTTACACAGTAACAAGAATAAATTCAAGAGTATTTTAAACATTGGAAAAGAGGAGGCGAGAGGAACAGAAATAAGGAAATTGATGACTAATCATTCATGTAGAAACTGTAAATTATAGCAAATTTATTTATTTAAAAGCTAATCAATTAAGGTACACATTAAACAACCGAATCTATAGACTTTCTATTGTATGTCTCATAAATAAATAATTTAATCAATCTAATCAACTAATCAATCTAATTTTTACTGTGTATACGCTTACGAAGATCCATTCCGATAAGAAAAAATCCAATAATTCATATTTCTACAAATTATTGAAGCACACTTTAATTAAGTTATACACGCTTTGTTTTTTTTTTAATTAGTGTTTCAACACACAATCAAACATTATTTTATATAAATACTAGTTTTAAATGGCTATAAAGTCACAAAAGAAAATTCAAATAAACATTTTGAGTTTTAAATGTTCATTTTTATGGTATTTTAAGCTTCCACATAATTTGCTATCATTTCGTAATTTCTTGGAACAGTAGATTAGTAATACAGATTGCAAAGTCGGTAATAAAAACGATCACAATTTTTCACATAAGTTGCTTCATAAATTAGATAATGTTAAAGCTGTTCAAGATTGCACAAAACTTGAGATGTGCAATAAATGATGATTAGGGATGATGCGCTACAGTGAAATCACTTTTGCCAAACGAGTTAAATAGGCACGTTTCTTCGCACAAATTCAATATTTTTGTGGAAAATTATTGAATGCAATCGTTCTTTTTTTGTATTTTTTTTGTAGTAGTAGGTATTTTCATTACTTCACCATTTAGTGACATTTTGAGAATTTACATACTTTAAAACATTTAGAAATGTTAAATTGTCTCTCACAATACATAAAAATGAAACAACGTATTTTCACCCTACTGTTTTTTGTTAGAAAGGGGAACACACGAGTTTGCGATAAATTCGCTTGTATAACGATCAAGTTTTGAGCAATTTCCCAAATACAATCACCTAACATGGAGATGCGTGTAAGAATAGAAAGAAACACTTTACAATAATGCCAGCTTCGTACCTGATGGCTATACGTGCTGTCCAAACCAAGAGATAAATTAGATTTTCGATATACGAATGTATCAATAAAAGAGACATTATTAAAGTTTTTATTTAAAGACAATGTTAGTCTACGAGTATTCAATCAATAATTTGAAATCGTTTATGTTCGCTGTGGAATTATTTTGACATTAAATGGAAAGAAAATAGGAAAGTTTTCTCTCCACAAATTTACTCATCATTACCGTAATTTTATTGGAGAATACTGTTGAAAGAACAATGATTACTTATTAAAGAAACGAAATAAAATGAAAATTACTTAATTGTTACAAATTGAGAATAATTTATTCCAACGTTAGTATTTATAACGAATATAATATCGATTTTGGATATTCAAAGAAAAAGAAAAAATTATACAATATACAGTGTTTTTTTTTTTCAAAGTGGTCAATTTTTATGAAGCTCCTATTAGATAGCGA
>JAZBGW010000244.1:0-32034 GCA_037464815.1 Mylabris variabilis
GCAACATATATGCGCAATGGCATACCAGTATTATTAATACCACGGTCGGTAATACAGATTACAGATGCAAATTATCGACCGTTCAATTTCCTATTCGACTTTCTGTTGTAAAATACAATAAGAAACATCAAATGTGGTGAAATATGAACCAAATTACGGCTGTACGTAGATTATCTTAATGTAGAAAACGATAGAGAGACGAACGAATACAAGAGAGGTAATCTAAATTTGAAATGTTCAAACTAATTTCTATAGTTAAAGTTGGCTATGAACGTACCACTGAAATGTCAACCAATATGATATATACAGGATATCCCGTAACTCGCGCATTTTCTTGTAAGGGGCAGATAGGGGAAGAAATTGTAAGACGAAAAGTCCTGTACAATTTTTTCATCTGACGCGCAGGTATAGTATAAATATTAGTATAAGAAGTAAACGAAACGTCCGTGACAAATAGATGTGTGACGTCATATTACGTACCAGTGGCGTATCATTTAAACAGAATAAGAAACAAAAATATTTTTTTTTACTTTTTTTAAACTCAAGCTTCATTATAGGTCAGGCAACCGTTTTCGCCATGATAGTCGGTCGATTTGTTTTATTTACATTAAGAATCTTTATTTAAAATTATGCAAGCATATTTGCAAACCTTCTTCAGCGATTACTTCGCGGACTTATCTATGAATAATTTTACCGCTGACACCAATCTTTTTACCGCTTGATACCATGATTTATAAAATATTTGCAACGTTACAATAATTTATTATTAAGATGATTAAAAATAATTATGGTTAAATACTGTTATTATTAGACAATTTAGTTTTAACAACTTACCTTAATAATAATCAAAGAGATAGATCTAAAAAGAACTGTTACTTTAAAAACTACAAAAGCAAAAGCACGTGGGCAACCACGAACGCCTATGCTAGAATAGTAAAAAGTTCACACCCCCCAGAAGTTTGAAAGTGGACTCACCCGACGT
Organism: Mylabris variabilis; assembly: GCA_037464815.1. Classification (NCBI taxonomy): domain Eukaryota; kingdom Metazoa; phylum Arthropoda; class Insecta; order Coleoptera; family Meloidae; genus Mylabris; species Mylabris variabilis. The sequence continues at coordinate 983 of JAZBGW010000244.1, forward strand.
AATCCGGTCAACTGCGCAGTTTAATTAATTTAATACTTCTTATACTATAATTAATCATTAATTAAATCTACTAGCCAATCAGGTGCTCGCTATAGCGATAAAAAGAGAGAGGGGCGGTGCTACTTGGGAAGCGAACCAGTTGACTGGCTGGCGCGATAGCCATTCAAACTAAGAGAGCACTTGATTGGCTACTTAATTTAATTAATTACAGTGGATTCCGCTTAATTGGGCTAAATCTCAAAGAACGAAAACCAAACTAATAAACTAATGCATATTTTACACGCTTAATTGGTCCAAAATTCCGTTTTATTGGGACAATAGGAGCCGTATACTACCAGTTATCCGTCGTTTTCGTCTCTCGAAGGGGTATGAGTAATACGATCTTGGTGTTATCTATTGTTATCGCCACCGGATGTTGGTCATTAACCCCACCCCGCTCGCGGACCATGCGGTATATTAATAAATAATTAATTATTTAAATGCAGTTTTTATAATAAAGCCCTATATTTTTCAAATTAATTGGGAATTCGCATAAATGGGACAGCCGCTTAATTGGGAAAAAATACCCTAGTCCCAGTGTGCCCCAATTAAGCGGAATCCACTGTATTAATTACCTGTGCGCCTGGCAACAAAATCATATAGGATTTTTCGTCTTAGAATTTCATCGAATTAAGAGAAAATGCGCGACTTACGGGATAGCCTGTATAGATATACAAAAATTGTGGTACGTTCACAATGAAACTTTCATAGACAACTTTAGATTCACAGTAAAATATCGAAGCGGCAAGTTTGATAGGACGGCCTGTATAAACCAAATTTGCAAATTTATTCACACAAAATGGAGAAATTTCGCCAAACAATCGCCTTATTATTATTATTATTATTATTATTCACCATATTGATTAAAAGTAGTTTTATTGGGAATATTCCTGTCAATGTTACAATTTATCAATTCTCAATTATTTTTATTTTTTTTAAGAGAATATATAAATTTACAATTAGTTATACTTACTGCAGAAAACAAACAGAACTTTAAAAATAAACTAATTGTAAACTAATTACGATGAAAATTTGTTTTTAACTTAATCAACATACGTCATGAATAATTTAAAATGTTCTTCTTATTATTTACTTTTTTCTTCTTCAAATATAAGTTGGTTATTATTTTTTTTTATTAATATTATTGCAGACTAGGACTGTCTGTACCACTGCCACTATTATTTGAATTCTCTGCAGCTGATGATGTATTAACAAAACGATTCTTCTTCACTGTTTTTGTTAAACTAGCAACTTCTTTCAATAAACCGGCAATTCTTGCATTTAACGCATCAATTTTATCATCATATTCTTTTTGGACACTCTTCATTTTCACTCTCATTTCCGATTCCATTGTGAAATGTTTTGCTTTCAATTCAGTTATCTAAAAATTATACAAAGTTTCGATAAAAAATATTTCAATTTCTAAAATTTGATATTAACCATTTTGTCTTTATTTAACAATTGTGAATCTTTCATGCTTAATTGTTTCTGTAAACTAGCAATTTGTTCTTTTAATTGTGTCATTGCAACAACATGATCAGAACTATTTGGATCTAAATCAGCACGTATTAGACCAGGACCAGAATTGTTACGTGCCATTTTTGATGGTATACCATTATCAATATCGGCAGGTACCATTTTCGTTACATCGGCGCGCTGCGGTCTCTTATTATGGCTTCGCAATCTAGAAATATTTATATTAAAAAAGGACTTCTAATTTAAAACTATTTCATATGAATAAACCTTCCATCTCTATGTTTAGATTTGTGTAATTGCGACATTTTCATATGAGCCCTTCGTTCAGCATCACCTTGTTTCGTTTTAGCTAAAGCTCGTTTAAACGATAAAGTGCACAGCCAACATAATAGTTTACCATCAACCTGTAAAATGATTGTATTGATTACAATTTATTCTTCATAAGAGAAGTAGGGCTTTATTACTTTCTTATCATCATCGTGACGATCGAAAGCGCATTTCTGTTTGCATTGTTCACAATTAACAGGCGGTCCATATTTGATTTCTGAATTTGTACAACGCTGACATTTATTACCGATAAATGCAGCAATTATATTACAATATTCGCAAGCTGTCGGTTTACCATAAGCCTTAACGTTCTGTTCACATTTCTTGCATATCGTGCTAGTACTGCCCTTAGAGGTTTGTTGGAATTCTGAACGACAATACGTGCATTTCACTACCGGAAATGCGCCACGACACTCCTGTAATGGTAACCATAGAAAAATTACAAAATTTCATTCAGGAAATAAATCGTATAAATTCTCAGAAGAGATTATAATTATTGTATGAATGCAACCCTCTAACCTGTTCACAATCAAACTTACTTTACACAATTGTTGACCAGCTGATAATTCCTCGAATGGATGCCGTGAAAAACAACGTGAACATGCAAATAATGGGGCACTCATAATGTAACACTAATATTCCATTAAATTTTCCTATTTCGTATTAAATTAAAATATATAAAAAATTCAGCAATATTGCAAAAAAAATTCTATTGTATCACATCGCCAACTTTGCTTTTTATATATTCGTCAAAACGCTTGCGTCAAATTCAACGGTTCATTTGCCATATTGCCACATTGACTAATTCATCCCCAACTTGTGGAAAATTAAATTTATTTCATTGCAGTAATATTTAAATTTTAAACCTAGAATTCATTTCAGATAAAACTGAGCATAATAGATGTACCCATTTTTTTTTGCATCTAGGAAATTCAGTTAAGGATGCTATAACGCCATCTATTATACAAGAGCTCTACAGTTACTTATTCATGTTGTGAGGATCTAAGCTTTTATTTTTAATTTCAACAACTATGTTGAGTTGTATTGGGAAACCTTGTTGTTAGGTTAATTATAATTTGAATCTTTAAAAATCTGAACTTTACAGATTTTGAACTTGAAATACTAGTGATGCCATCTGTTGCAAAACAAGCTTACTATGCAATGATATTGCACAAAATAATTTGATTTTATGATTCTTTCGCCAAATTTTCGTACAATAAAAACTATTTTAGTGTTGTGGCTTTTTTATAATTTGTAAGAATTTGGAAATAACAATTATTTATTCACGTCACTTTATGGTAAGACTTGGCAACCTTGAGCACCTGTCGCTATAATAAGCGGGAATTTTAAAATAAAAAAAAATATTTATTTATTTTCAATTTTATTGATTTCTTTTAAAATGTCATAACCATCATTCCAGACAAATACACGAGCATTAATTACATATCTTTCACCGTTGTCTTTCAACGATTTACCAGCATCCACTTGACGTATTAAATCAATACATTTAAAATTCTCACGTACACACGCTAAATCTTTACGTTTCAAACGTAAAATCGGACAAAAATCATTCTTACCATCACCACAATAAATCACCTGTTGATAATTAATACCGTTTTTTTCTTGTTTAAGTAGAAAATCGTCCAGGATCTGTCCTTTGCATAGATTTTTCGTACTCAACGTACAGGTGTCTTGTAAATGATACATTTGAATGTTTAATAAACCATCAATGAATTTGGCTGGATTTGTAAATATCTCTAAGATTTTTTCATTTAAATTATGTTGTTTTAACCAGCTGTCGATAAAGAACGAATTAGAATCGCTTATAATGATAATATCGTAATTTTTCTCGTATAAATCGTTGATTAAATCGACGATTCCATTGATTGGTGGTAGTCCTCTGATTAAATTCACAATATCTGATTCAGTCTTATTGTTTTGTTGTAATAATTTGAAAATTTCCTGCATAAAAACTGTCCAACCATCTGATTTACGCAATTTATTCACGTCCTTGGATATTTTGCTTTTATCTAATAAGTGCATTACAGCCGTATCAGAATTATCATCAATTATTGTTTGATCAAAATCGAAAGCGATTAAACGTTTCATTGTCTTAAAAATTAAAAAAACTGCAAACTCTACACCTGTTTCTAAACTGATTGTTTATCTAATACTTACCATTTTTAAAGCCGCTGTTTTCAATATTTTTTTATATAACATATAAAAATGAAACGTTTCCAAATTTTATAATAAACTTTAATCGTTAAATCTGATGGATAACCGCCAAATATAGTTTTTATTAATTTTTATCAGTGATTGTTTCCAAGATAAATACGGCAAATCTGTATTTATACGATAATTTCAAGGCTATTGTTGCAATTTTGGCATTCTACATAACAATAATATAAATCTATCAACACATTTCAAATAAAAAGATTGATAATGCAGAAAATTTGACCTTTTCTAACGAGCCTCAATACTTTTTAGGTTATGTCATTTAATCCGGTTTAAAACTGCTAAAAAATCTACAAACCTTAAAAGAATCATAAAAAAAAATATGGTTCGAAAGGAAGTAATTCGTTGAAATTACACAAATTTTTAATGAACGTTCTACAAATATTTTGACAAATTTGTTTATAAATAAATTTAAATTTGAACTTTCTAATTTATAATGTTGGTATAAAGTCAAATTCATAGTAAGTTTGATTTTATCACCATACATCGCCCGCTAGATTCAAAAAGTTCTAAATACTCACAGTTCAAATTATTTATTGCTGAAAATCTTAAATATACATGAAAAACATTAATCGGACAACATTATAAAAAAGATAAAAAGATCGCGTGATAAAAAATAAGAAAATATCAAAAATAAATCTATCTTGCGAACATACGACAGGTATACATGCACTCACGTTCACGTAGTTTAGACAAATATTGATAGGTAGGTTATAAGTGTAGAAGAAGACAAAAAATGTTAAACTATTTGATTTAAATTTTGAGGTTTTTTGTTTATAATGTTGTTACACTTGAAGATTTACAGTTATTTTGTGTTTATCACTAGAATTCTTGGGGACGTTTATTTTTTGTCACTTTTGAAAAGTAAAATTGTCGTTATTCTATCAATCTTTGTTAATATTTTACAAAAAAAGCCGAAAAATACAAGAAAAAAACAATAATGGAGTTCTATAATGACGATAAATTGGACGAAGACTTAAATCGATTGCATGAATTGAAATCAAATATTGTAAATCATCCAATTTGGAAAAGTTCAAGTAGGTTTACGAGAAAAAAATTCAACTCCACTCAATTTGATAATTTTCTTTTTCAGAACCAAACGAAGAAAAAATTGAAAACATTGCAAATAAATTAAATCAATTAAAACAAACAGTGGAACAGCGTACTAAACAATTAAATGAAATTTGCAATCAATCAGTAACAAGAGAGAGAGAGTTATTAAATTTGATCGAAGAGACAAAAGGACACATTGAGAATATTAAGAAAAACATAGCTGATAAAGAAAATGGTTGATTTGTTTTAAATTATAAATTCGTTTCTATTCTTTCTTATTTTCTAGAATTCCACAAAAAAGAGACTGAATTTAAGGAAACGACACAAATCCTTGAAGAAACCCTCAATAAATATGTGAATGTTACTCAAATAGACACCAAAATTGAAATAGTGGATGATCTCTTAATCGCTACAATAATCTTAGTTCCAACTGCACCTGATTACATTGTTCGATTCAAAATAAGCCGCACAGAAAATAATATAATCGGTAAATTATTGATATTATAGAAAAATATGATTTTTAATGATTGTTCAACAGGTGTTGATGCTAGTTCCATTTTAACACCACGCCAACACGAGAAATTATTGGAAATTTTCGGAAATTTCGATAATATCCCTGGTTTAATTTGTACATTGAGACAAATAATTTTAATGAAATCATCGAATAATGTTAACAATTCAACTGTTTCTGTGTCCACTTCAAATTCGTCCGTGCAACTGTAACAAATGTGTTCGTTCGGGATTGTTCGAATTAAGGCCTGCTTGATTTTTCAGCTCAACGCTGTCTAATAGGCATCTACATTCGATCCGATTTGCTACTTTTGAGAAAATGCCAATTTTTGCCGCATTGGCGCTGATTACTACCACACTAAAAGAAATAGCTTGTATTTCCATCTCTATCTTACTCATATAACATAGTTCAACTGTTAAAATTTATGACAGTAGAATAGAGATAAAAATATTAGCCATTTCTTTTTATGCGTTGGTAACCAGCGCCAATGCGGTCTATATTAGCATTTTCTTAAAAGCTTGCTTATGGGATTCTTAAAAAAAAAATGCACGAGCCTGGTAGACAGCGTTGAGCTGAAAAATCAAGCAGGCCTTCGTCCAAATGTATACGAGTCGAATGTGCTAACTCGAACAATCTCGAAACAGTGATAAAGTGAGGTTATGTAAACGTTCACGTTTCTTTTTCGGTTGTAGAGAATTGAAGTTATTTTTTTTTTGTATTTTTTTGATTTCTTGTAAATCGCAGTATACTTAAGTCGCTTTTCATTAAGTACTATTAGAATAGAATTAAAAATGGAGGATGAAGAATTTTTCGAAGAAGTTGATACTGATGTTATCGATAATGGTGATGATGATGAAGATTTCAACGATGACAATTTCGAAGAGTTTGTGGAGATCGATGAGAATAATTTAGAAACGATAACAAACGATGAAATTGACGATATTCCTATAAATGATATATCAAAATTTACATTTACAACACATACGAATTCTGTATTCTGTTGTGATTTAAGTAAAGATGGTCAAATGGCTGTAACTGGTGGTCAAGATGATTGTTCTTATCTATGGTCAACAATAACTGGTGAAATTTTAATGGAATTCACTGGTCATAAAGATTCAGTAACAGAATGTTGTTTCAATCATGATAATCGTTTAATAGCAACCGGTGATATGAGTGGAATGATTCAAGTATGGGATATTGTTGATAAAAAATTATTATGGTGTTTTGAAGGTGATGATATGGAATGGTTATTATGGCATCCTATAGTTAATGTTTTGATATGTGGTTGTCGTTCTGGTGATATTTATATTTGGCAAATACCACAAGGTAATTGTAAAGTTCTACCATCGAATGGTTCACCATGTACATGTGGTAGAATATTACCAGATGGTAAACGTTTAATAGCTGGTTATGGTGATGGACATATCAAATTGTGGGATATTAAAGGAACAAATATTATCTGGCAAAGTACAGAATTTCTTGATATTAGTATAACATCAATAGAAATTAATGATAATGGAACATTAGTTGGTATAGCACCAATATCGACAATTCTTAAAATAAATGATGGTAAAAAAGTTGGTACATTATTATTGAATGGTGAAAATGATATTGAAACAATGTTATTTAATAATGAATTGAATGCTTTTATTACTGGTTCATTAACTGGCCAATTATGTGTATGGGATTTGAATCGTTTAGTTATCAGACATCAAGCGAAAATTGATACAAGCGTAACGATTATTAAAGCTGGTTTGAATGGTAAAGTCTTCATTGGTGGTACAGATGGTGTGATTTATTTGTGTGATACACGTGATGGATCACTATTAGAAACTTATACTGGACATAAATCGGATATATTAAGTTTATGTGTAGCAAGTGATGGATCCTTTATTCTAAGTACAAGCGATGATGGCAGTGCAAAAATTTTTACAATTAAGAAATAAAAGACTGAATAACAATGGATATTTCTACATTTTGTTTAAAGCGTCATTTTTTTTGCTTAGTTAATTTCGAGAATTACTGTAATTAGGTTTGATATGATATACGTAAAACTTACAGATTGTACTTTTTAATAACATGTTATCGAAAAGAAGATATTTTTGAGCTAATGTAGCCCATATTGGTCCTCCTAATCGTCATATCAGTTACTATTTCCTTAATGTTCAAATTTTAATCATTTACAGGTTTACGGATCTAAATGTAGTCGATTCTTATGAACCGAGTTTAGTTGACGAGCGATTCGAAAAGTATTTCAAGGTTTTGGAGACTATTTTATCAAAATTAGAACCTCGTATCTCATTTGGAAGCATGTCAAAAAATAATCGTTTTGGATAATGTCGCTTAGTTCAAAAATGAGTTCAACACGTAAAACGATTAAGAATCACCCGAACATTGATTTTTTTCGTTTTTGTCCATTGCATTCTAGAAAAAACGCGAAATATTTCTACCTGCTTCAGAACATCGGGTGAGTCACATAAAACGACTTCCATTATTTGGCGAGCGATTCGAAAAATATGTCAAGGATTTCTCGAGGGGTCCCCAGGGAACATTTAGCAAAATTAGAACCTTATAGCTCATTCGGAAGTTGGTCAGAAAACGCTCGTTTTGGACAAGGTCGCAATTTTCACAAATGAATTAAACACGCCAAATGACTTCGAATAACTTGGGGATCCTCCCCACATTGATTCTTTTTGTTTTCCTCTATTGTATTGTATTCTAGAAAAAATGCGAAACATTCCCACCTGTTCCAGAATAAAATGGAGGAAAAACGAAAAAAATCAATGTTGAGATGGTCCCGAGTCATTCTAACTCGTTTAACTGGTTTTTGAATATTGCGACGTCGTCAGAAACGAACAATTTTTGACCAACTTCAAAATGAGCTACGAGGTTCTAATTTTGCTAAAATGTTCTCTAAACACCCTCCTATAAATCCTTGAAATATTTTTCGATTCGCTCGCCAAATAATGAGAGTTGCCATAAGAACTTTTCATTTTAGGTGAATCACCCGGTATAATGAAGAAAAATTAATATTGGAAGGATGCTTAAGTCATTTTATGTATGTGGCAAGTTTTTTGACCGACGTAAAAATGAGCTACGAGGTTGAGATTTTGCTAAAATTCTAGAGAAATGCGAAACATTTTTCAGAATAAAATGGAGAAAAACAAAAAAATCGGGAAGATCTACGAGTCATTCTTATTGTTAGTGGTTTTGCATGCTTCGCTCTTTTTTGAAAATTGCGACATTGTCGAAAACGATCGTTTTTTAACCAACTTCCAAATGAACTACAAGGTTCTAATTTTGCTAAAATGTTCTCAAGGGTCCTCTACAAATCCTTCAAATATTTTTCGAATCACTCGCCAACTAGTAAGTGTTTCATAAGAAATTTGTATAAAATATAAATTTGGATGGTTATTGCTTTTTTTTGGTTAAAATACGTCGACTTGGCGTGTTTTAGACCGTTTTAAGCTATTTTCTTGGATTTCAGCAGAAATTTCGTCATTTTATCGCTCTAAATCGTCGTTTTTATGAGAAATATAGGAATTATAGGCCTGCTAGCCAAGAATTTGTTGGTTTTAAATGAATTGGGCTTGAATTATTGAATAATTATCTCCAAAAACCACGTATTTATCAGTCAAATTGCAGTTTTAGTGGATTGCTTTTTTTAGCTGAAATACGTCGATTTGGCGTTTTAGACCATTTTAGGCAATTTTCTTGAATTTTAACTGGCATTTCGTCATTGTATCGCTCTAAATCGTCGTTTTTACGAGAAATCTAAGAATTATAGGCAAGCTATAATCGTTGAATGATTAATATATATATGTATATTATTTATTCAACGCTATAATCAAGAATTACTTTTAAAAAACAATCTATACAAATATTTATAATCGCATCATGTATATTATGTTGTCTAGTCTCAAAAGAAGGTTTATCGCTTTGTTTTCGTTTTTGGATTGCAATTTATAAGCAAATTAGCATTATGGCATCATAATAATATGAGCGGGGCAAGGAGCTGACATTCGTTAATGAATTTCAATCATCTCTCTAATTCAAAAGTTTCCTTTGACCTGTTTTTTTGTCTGTCTCTTCTGCTCCGACAATCTGTTCTCATTATTGTTTTAACAGAAAAAATCGCTACTGTTCTCATTCAAAATTTCTAATTTGTAATTTAAAAACATTTTCTATTTTCAAACCATCAAACATCTAATTAACATCAATTATACCGTCATTAGTGGTAGTAATAATAAAACAATTATCCTTGATAAACTATACGAGTTTATAGTGCAACTTTATGGAAATCTACTAGTAAACAAACGAATCATTTTCGATTTTTTTCTACAAATAGTTTAAAACATGCCATTATAAAGGTAAGTGATTTTAGATTAAACTTAATTGTATATAATAATCTTAACATATAATCAAATTAATTGTATAAACAAGTAGAATTGGTCCGCGAATATGAGTGAGATTAATCAAATTTTACAACAACCATCACAACACGCTCTAACAATCATCTATCATGACAATAAAGTTGTAAATTTCGGTACCGAATTAACACCAAATGAAGTCACCAACAAGCCGCAAATTCAATGGCCAACAATACCGGAGAACTATTACACATTATTAATGTTCGATCCAGATGCACCCAGTTATCATAAACCATTATTTGCCAACATTCTACATTGGTTAATTGTAAATATACCGGGGACGAATTTGAATGGTGGTGAGACGATTATTGATTACCATGGATCAAAGCCGCCGAAACGTACGGATCTCCATCGATATATTTTTGTGGTTTTCGAACACAGGAAGAAGCTCGATTCGAATGAGTTGCGAACGATATTGAGGGATACAATGCATGATCGTTTAAATTTCAATCTGGATGGTTTTATGAAAAAATACGATTTTGATGAAGTTTACGCTTTCAATTATTTCAAAGCCAAATGGGATGATTCCGTACAGTACGGTTTCTGGATGAGTTGTATTTTAAATTTTATACTCGGATGTTATTGCTGTTTCAAACCGTGCTTTAAAAAAAATAATTTTTAAAAAATAAATTTTATTAAATAGAATACAATAATAATACAGTCTATATTATTCAGAAATTATTAATTAAATAATAAGGGAAAAAGAGGGCAGTCTCTCAACGTAAAATCGATTTTATAAACTAGATATAGTTTTAGAGTTCTTATATTGCCATAAATTATTCAATTGCACCACCCGATTATCTTTCAATAATTTTCTTAAATGATGATTAACATTCAATTCGGCCGCTTTCAATAACTTCTCAGGTGTATCCTTATAGATAATCTTAACTAGATCGGCTTCGCTAAATTGTTTTTGGCTATTATTCATTAAAACATTTAAAATTTGCCGTTCTCGCTCGTTGCGGTGTTCGATATAGTACTGGATCTTCTCTTTCGGATTCTACAATTAAAAAATATTTATTCATCGATATAAATAAAAATAAACGTTAATATACATGAATAACGTTGCCATGGCCTGGATAGAGAATAGCCGGTTCTAACTCAGCAATACTCTTCAACGAGTCCATATAGTCTTTTAAATCTTCAAATACAGTGGTACCCTCGCCCAAAATACAATCACCGCTAAATATAGCGTTCTCTTCAATTAAATGGAATATTACATGGTCTGTTGAATGGCCTGGTGTATGTAAAATTCTTAAGGTTGCACCTTCTACACTGAATTCTTGACCGTCCTTTAAAAATTCAAATGGCACAACTACATTTGGTAGATCTTGATCGCCTTCACTGCGCGGATATTTCCATAATTGTACATATTCTAGAATAATGTATTATATAAGAAATATTATAAATAAAAACAAAAAAGACATACTGGTTTTTTCTTTTATATCTAAAACATCTGGAACACCACCGATGTGGTCATGGTGCCAATGCGAAACGAAAATATGCGCCAAATCGATATCTTCATGTTTAAGAACATTGGTTAAATGATTTATGTATTGTGGCACATCAGCCTCACCAGTATCGATCAAAATACGTCTACAATCGAAGAAAAATTATAAATATTAATTATTTCAAGACTAAAACATTTAATTGAAAAATATTCGATAAACAAGCGTTAACCTTGGCCTTATTCCGATAGTTTTAAATTCGCGCCTATACAGGTGCGCCAACACCCCTCATCCAAATGCAAAAAATCCCAAGATTATATTAATAATTTATATAAACACGTAAATACTATCAATTGATAAATTTACCAGTATCGATCAAGATACGTCTACAATCGGATAAGAATTATAAATATTAATTACTTAAAAATTAAAACGTTAAATTGAAAAATGATCGATAAACAAGCGTTAATTTTTAAAATTTGCGCCTATACAGGTGCGCCAACACCCCTCATCCAAATACAAAAAACCCCAAGATTATATTAATAATTTTTATAAGTACATAAATACTATAAATTGATAAATTTCACCACCAATTTACCTTTTACCAGTACCGAGGATGTACGTATTTGTTCCTTGTAAAGTCATTGCTGATGGATTACAACCAAGAACGCGTATTATCCTCGATGAAAGTTTCGTAACGGCCGGAATTACAGCTGCCATTTCGATATTAATTTCAATTTTTTCAAATTAAAACAGTTAAAATCACCACTAGAATACAAGAAAATTAAACTATTATAATTATTTAAAGGATAACAAACAATTTGTGATAGGTACAATTCGACTTGTAAACTTTGTATTGACAAATCTTGGGGTTGTTTACTGTTTATGGGTTGGTATTGTTAATTTAATTTTTGAAATACAGGCGCGAATTTCAATATTTACCTGTTATGTTGTCTTACAATCACAAATCAAATGAACTGAATTTTCGATTTTCAACAGCTATATATATGTAAATTGCACCTTGTACTCTGACTGCATGTCTCTTTCTATATAGAAAAGATGTGATTAAACAGAATACAGACTTTAAAAGTGATAAAATAATCCTTATCATTGTAAGGATTGTGAGTATGTATATAAAGCTATATAATAAATTATCATTTTTTTCTGGATCTATTCTTATCAGTTCTAGTTGAAGATCAATTTGCGCCGTTCTAGGGTCATGTTTTCATTCTAAAAATTCTAAATAATATAATTAGTGCTAAATATATACATACTTACGTATAAAAAGAAAAAGACCTTTAATCCTATAATTTAAATGTTACATTCTTATTTGATAAGAACTGTAATTTTTCTATATTGGAAAATGTATTCATTAGTTTCCGTTAAACTGCATTAAACTAGTTAGATGATTTAGTTGTCTAATCTCTTTCTATAACTTTTAATCTAACAGACGAGGTTTTTGACACAAGACCTCGTTAGCTTTTGAAGCTTCAATCCTTTAGTTTTCTAATTTGGTAATTTACAAGAATTCCTGTACTCCAATAAAGATTTTTAGAAAATTTACCTTAAATTGATTGTTTGTCAATATAAATGATTCATTTACGCTTTTTTAATTGGCAGACAGTGAAAGAATTTAATAATAAAACACACAGATAAGATTTAAATAATATGTTTGTTTGTGTCTGTCTACTTCGTTTTTTCTCCTTGTACATTTTTCAAAAAACATATTTATGAGAGTCTTATACTGTCATTGTTAATTTTTTCTTTCTGTCCTGATAATAAAGTAGTCAAAGCACCGATTTTTAAAAGATACTGCGACATTTCGTTTGAACTTTATAAGGACATAGAAAAAAATTGATTTGATAAAGTGGTAAACATTTTTTTGTAATTTTTTTCAATGTATTGTATAACAAAAGGACAGTATTAAAATTTCTGCAAACTTTCTATATTCCTATATCTAATTATATATAACTAGGTACCTTACAAATGATTAATAACCTGTAAAGCAATGTTTTTACTGTTTCATATGAAATAATTGAAGATTCTCAGGATTCTCAGTAAAATATTTTACTTTCTACGAACTCTTAAAAAAAAACAAGGTAGCTAACACTATGGAGATGTCTCTTTCCCAGTACTTCAGTATTTATTTTTATTGTATCAAAAGTTGGATTCAGTTTTGAACATTCAACTCGATAATAGACTAAAATTAATCAAAGTCGCTAAAAATTGATAATTTAGAACGATTTAAAATCTAGACTAAATAGTCAAGCATTCAACCCAAAAACTGATGATACGTAACGAAATTAATCAAAAATCGACATAGACACTTTTTCGATATCTAAGAGCAAAAATAGCTAAACACTGCTATTTTTGAAGGAAAAAAAAAAGACATCCAAAAATGTTTAGCCTTCAATTGACGATTCAGTATTGTTATCATTTGGGGCCCACATGAGAACCAACCTTGTGATTGTAAAAATAAAGTCGTAGTATCAGTGAAGGTCTCTTTTCCAAATTTTTAATTCTTATCTGCAGTTCAAAAATTACCACTGTTTTAGCTAAAAAGGGGACTTTTTCATTTTGTTTAGAGATGAGGAATTAAACACAAAATTTTAGAATTGAACGCATGCTGATAATCACGGATATTACAATGAACACACAACAAAATCATGAGCAATTTGATAACGTGAATAGCCAAATTTTTTATTATTGTTTATGTATATATTCCTTGAAGTTTGGCTTTGATAATATGCTGATTACAACAGAGATGCACGTCATAAAATAGACATAAAAGTAGCCAAATAAAGATACAATAATTACTCATATCTCTAATTATCACAGGTCTGTGTGGTTTGAATATTTTTATCCTAGATCGAATTAAAACCAGAGCATCGAACCGGAGCAGAACCGAAAACCGGAAAAAACGAAATTTTACCCGGAACGAATCTGGAGCTGAACCGAAAACAAAAATCTTTTTCTTTCGGCTCAAGCATAAAACTTAACAGGATCTTCTTCACTCTTTTCGTTTTATATCCTCTTTCCTTTCTTTCCTGGAAATTGATCATTTGAAACTGAACCGAAAACCTAAAACTCAAAAAAACTGTTATTTTTGCAGGGACGAAAATCGGACGAAAATAAGTAACGGTTCGAAGCCCTGATTAAAACGAATCCTTTTTATCTCTATATAAAGTAAATAAAAATTGTTTTGTGTAAACAACAACATATATTAATAGCAATATTTATAATTAATCATTCTCATATGCAAAAATAGAGTTTAATGGTGAAAAATAGTATAGCGATTTCCTCTATCCTTGGTGAGAATAATCAATGTTCGGTTATTCTATGTCTAAAATTGCCAATAAATTAGCTCCAATAATCCAACATTAACGACGTAGTGACCGATTTGAACAAATAACGATTGTACAGTTCTAATATCTTATCAATTTCTAATAAATTTTTGATATTAATCGTAATTTAATAATGAGTATAACTTACAAATTTTATTTACTATAAACTTAATTAAAAACAATCATTAACGGTAACTAATTATTATAATTAAACAATTTTGTTTTTTTTTGTTGTGAGAACATAAATATGATATTATCCTCAAATAGAATACAAAATGCGATCTGTTAACGTGAACTTTTCATGGAATAAGTCAAGGTCTACAATACAAGGATATATTTTGCCATTTTTTTCAGACATCAAAAACTAATCAATGATAACCCTTGCAAATTTTATTACACAAAACAGACAAGAAAAAACACGATAGAAGAGAGACAAATAAAAATGAGAATTTGTACCGGTGACGTTATGATACGACAAATGGGGGTCATAATTTTTTTTTTGTAACAGAAATAAACGTCAAAGGCCAAACAGAAGACCGATTCAAATTTATCAAAAATTATATAATTCGATTTTTTTTCAAAATGGAGGTTATCCTTGTTAAGAGTCTCATGAAAGGGGGTAATCCAAATTTTGAAATTAAGAAATGTTCTATTAGAAGATTTTAGGAAACTATTTAGAATATTTTTAGTAAACTTTCCTTACGTTTACAAGACATCTACTCAATACCGAAATTATCTTTACTTTTATAAACAATCTGTTAAGTTTTCTGTAATAGTTACTGTTAAGTGTGCCATAAAAAACCTTTCAAAAACACTTAAAAATCGAAGATGTTTCAAACAGAAAAGTTTCAGTGTAAATATATACAGGGTGTGCTTTTCTTGCGTATTATCGCAACTTGATTCGGCCACTTCAAAAATACATTAACAAATGTCAAATGTAATAAAGTATGAATCAAGTTACGATACTACGTAAGAAAGTCACAGCCAACTGTTGTATAAGATCGTTTACCTTTAAAGAGTGAGTATTCAGTAGTACTATCGTATATATTTTTAATTAAAATTTGTAATCTCCTTATTCTTTACTACTCCTAATACGTAAATTTGTGAATTATGAGCTCGTTTTATTACACCGTTTAAAATTTATGAAATTTTTACTCTTTCTGGGGCGATTTCACCAACTTCAGTTAAGTCTAATGAACAGTTAAAAGCAATCGTTGCAATGACATTGGTGAAATAGACTCTTACAATTAGTGTAGTGTAGTTTTAGATAATTCGAGCAAATAAAGTTGTATAATAATCAATATAGGTAACAATGTTTACTTAAAAAAATGTTTCTTCTTTATTTATTGTTACCTATTTTATTGATTATTATCGTTTTGTTTATCAGTATTTTTCCATTATCATATTAATTAACCAATACTGTCTGCGCTTCAATTCAAGATACTGTTTATTTGTGTTTGACTAGTTCTAAAAGATAACTTTAATAAATCATTAATCAAAATTTATTTTGTTTATCATCATCAGATCAATTTAAACAATTAAACTTTCAATCCTATCTAAATTCTAAACAGGATTTTCCATTTGAGAAACTCGTTCAGCAAATAGACTCAACAATTAAATTCATTGATGCATTTGTGACCGATTAAAGGGAAACTTTATGAAGAATCAAAGAGTAATATTTGAAATTATTTAGATTAATAAATACAAGTCTAAATTTCAGTTTTCATGATTAAATACGGGGTTATTCACGTCCCACGGAATGTACTTCAAGGATTTATAGGGTAATCCCTGGAGATGATTTTAGCAAATTTAAAACCTTGTAGCTCACTTGGAAGTTGGTCAAAAAAGGCTCGTTTCTAACGATGTCGCGATTTTTAAAAACGAGCTAAATAAGCAAAACGACTAAGAATGACTCGGAGACTCTCCCAAGATCGATTTTTTTCGTTTTTTTTTATAATTCTATTTTGGAAGAGGTGGACATGTTTCGCATTTTCTCTAGAATGCAATGGAGAAAAACGAAAAAAATCACTGATGGGAGGATATTCGAGTCATTCTTATTCGTTTTTCGTGTTTATCTCCTGTCCAAAACGAGAGTCTTTAAACCTACTTCCAAATGAGCTACGAGACCCTAATTTGGTTAAAACAATCTTTAGGTAGCCCCCTAAAGATCATTGAATTTTTTTTTGTATAATACTATAAACAGAATACTTACGTTTTAAAATAAAATTCACCATTGATTTTGGGTTAGTCTACTTACTAAAATAATTCTATTCTCATCTTGTCATCTTTAATGATTTAATTCTTCTTTAATATACCGATAATGAACGAGATTATGGTATACACATTTCTTAAGTAAACATACGTATTATATATATAAAAAATCAATTAAAATAAATATTATCCTTTTGATAAAAATAAATTAATATAATTTATCATCTTCGTATCCGTTTTGATGGTGGTGGCATTATATCACTATCATCCTCAAAACGATATCTTTCAATATAATCTAATAATTTCTGTTTAGTAATTGGATTTTGTATACTTCCACATACAGCTACAGAAATTTAAATTTTAATTTTTCTTAATTAAAACAAAAAATATAACACACCTTTTGCTGTATTATAACTATTCGGGAATGATTTATCTGTACGTTCCCTCATGAATTTCCATTGATTATCCTCAAATTTACATTCAATAATTTTATTATCTAAATCTTTTATAGATTTTGTATATTTCATTCTAGCAAATGGTTGATCATAATGTCCAACGTATAATAAACCAATTTTACGTGATACAATCCTAATAATTTTCACAATATATTAATTATTTTAATTAAATATGTTTTCAAGAAAAAAATAATAGTTACCCTTCACCTTCTTCTTTGACAATTTTCAAACGAAAATCAACTGAATTCATATCGAGCGGTTTCCATTTTAATACATCATCACATCTACCTGCTGTATACGGTTCTTTAGATGGTTGAAATATTAAACCATCTGGTTCATGTGATAAAGTACGTGCAAATTTTTCACCTAATAAATTAGCTGCTTGTGTTACCTCCCAAAAATCTTTTTTACGTACACTAAATGGTTCTTTAATTTTATTTATTATACCATTCTCCATTGCTAAATATCTAGGTTTGATTATTTCATTTTCTAAACAATATAAACGTATTGGATGAAATGGCATTTTACCAACATCTTCACCTTCAAATTTTATTATATCATAGGCTAAATAACGTGGAATTTCTTCACCGTTCACTTTATCAATCACCATTTCCTTTAAAAGAATTACAATTTAAAAATAACTGACTAATTAATAGTTATTTATACAACTAGTGTGTTATGGAGCAAATAAATCACGAGAGAAAAAGTAATTTTCTCGAATAAACTATTACCCATAACACACGAGTTCTATACAATATTTTATCCAACACCGAATAAAACCATTTTTATTATTCTAAAGGTCGATTTCACCAACTTCAGTTAAGCTTAATGAACAGTTAGTAACAATCATTATAACAACCGTTTCTATGATTTATTTGTTCGTTAAAATTTAACAGACATTGGTGAAATTGATCCTAAGCGGTTAATTAACTCCGATATTTCTATGTAGTTTAAAATGAAATTAGGATCAGGTCGGCTTGATTTTCGGTTGCTATGGAGATTGTTGTTTTTATAAAAATTCAGCTGTCTTTTCTCTTAATTCTTTTGCGTTTTTTCATTGTGCTCACAATTTTCAATTGTTTTTCACTCCAAATACCATTAAAGAAGCAGCTAAATTAGCTTCTACAAATTTAATACCGAAAAAATCGAAAAATAAGTACGAAAAAGAATTACAGCAGTTTAACACACGGCTGGAGATAAGTGGTGTAAAAGAAATTGATGAGGAAGTGATTTTGGCATACTTTTATAACTATCGCGACAAGTATAATTAATATTAATCTCAATATTAAATAATTGTTCCAATAAAATTATTGAGTTATAGTCATTATAATTCACTAGTGAGTTATGATGTACTTTACTGATCTAAAATCGATTGAATTATGGTGTCATAAAAATTAAAACAACATACACCATCTAGTAGAGTATTCTTGAGATGTCTACGTAAATCTTTCCTATGCGGAAATGTTAAGCCGTTAACTTTGAAAATATTATGATCACGATCGAAAAAATAAACCTCTTGATAACCATCAATTAACATCATATAACGTGTACCATCAGCTTTCCATGATACTCTATATGGTTTTTGATGTAATAATTGTATATTATTCATATCCATTGATACTGGTTGACAACCGGGGAAACCTTTCTTTTTCCATTCACACATCACTTGAACTTTCTTTTGTAAATTGAAAGCTTTCGGTTGTTCTGTAAATATTTCAACACCAGGCACACCTTCCATAAAACAAGCATTCGATTTTGATTTTCTTGGAACATGACTACAATTATAATAATTAATGAAAAAAAAACACCAGTCAATAAATTAATAGAATAACAAATATACTTTGATGTGGAAGCTGAACTTTCATCGGTCGATTCTGTTTCAATATCGTTATTTTCGAAACACCAATCAGGTAAATCGGGAGCAGGTGGTGTATCTTCAATATCATCATATCTATTGTATAATTCTCTCAAATAATCACTCTTGTAAATTCCCGGTGGTCTAAAATGTTTCTTTTATTAAATAATCGAATAATATGGATTAAAATCGATTACCGTGCTTTTGCAAACATTTCTAAAGCTACCTGTAGACTGCAGTCCATTTTTTCAACTAAATACGAGACAATAAGGAAGCCTGTTCGATTAAAACCGTGTGTACAATGAACAGCTATACATTCTAACGGATGATGGATAATAAAATTATGTACTAATCGTATAAATGTGCTTGTTTGATCAGCTGATGGTGTCTCACCATGTCCACGACATGATAATTTTATATATTTACATTCTTCTTCTTCAACTTCCTCTTTATCATAAAATCGCGTTGTATTTGTTAGATCTATCCATAAACCAAATTTAATCTAAATTACAATTAACAAAATAATAAATTTGTGTTTTTTTTTTCATTCGTTAAATACAAATCTACCTTCTTCGCTTTGCATATATCGAATAACATTTTCGGTGGAAAACGACAATCTGGTGGTACTAAATCATCAAAATCATGACTTAATGGTGTTTTCAATGCCATAAATTTACCAACAATTAATTCGACAGATTTACGTGGACAATGTAACCATCGGCTTGGTAGCGGACCTGGATTTCGGCGATTACTACTCATTTTTCGTTTGAAATTCAATTGAAAAATATAGAAAGTCTAGTGCACCTACTGTACGTAATAATTGAGGTTAAGTTATAAAAATAAAGAGATTCTTATACACACTTAATTAATTATAATGTGATCTTTTTAAATTATAAAACTAGTTTTCACAAGTTTTAATTCATAATTATATCGTATAATCTTATTTTTAATCAAATAATTAACAAGATTGTCAAACTGTATTTCAAATGTCAAAAACATATGTAATTAGGAATTAAGAAAAATACACTGTTGCCAGCATAAATAAGAAAAATTACATTTTTTATAACGCTTGATTTCTGGTCGAAATAATGGCAAAGAATTGCAAACTAAATTTCAATTTTACCTTTAGTTGTAATCAATTCAATAATAATTTGTTGATTATATATTTGTTATATAAATCGGTAGATTTACTTCAAGCTTGAAAATCTGGCATTGTTGAATTAAACAAATGCTTTGAAGTACAGTTGATTCGTAATTAATAATTGTTGATCGAATTAATTAAGAGAAACTAATTACATAACTTTTATTCAACTCCACTATTGAGTATTCACATTTTTATTACTATTGAATCAGGATTTAATTTTAAAACTGCAATCAGCCAATGGAGGTGTTTAATGTCACGCAGAACACTAATGGTAGTCCTCTTTTATTTTTTAGCTTCACAAATATTTGGTAATTTCACGTTTTTTTTTTTAAATTTTTATATATAAATGAGACTACCTTATATATGTAAATGAGACTACATTTGATTTCATTTTATTCAAATAAGTAAACAAATACTTTTGTGTAGAGAGCGACAGTTAGTGGTTGTTTCTGTGCATGTGGCCGCCATTTTCAAAAAATAATTCGAATCTGCGTAAAAACTATAAAGAAATTAAAGGATTAAATAAAAAAAAAATGTTTATTTTAAATACTATAATCAGTACAATCTCATCTCAAAATAATAGTGAATTGTAATTTGTACAATTTTTGAGTATTGAAAAATATCATAAGCTTAAACAACATAACCTCTACTTAAAACTTTGTTGGAAACTTTCTTGAAATTTCCTTGTTTTTACCCTTTTTAATTTTCCTCTCTAGATCAATTTATTCACAGACTGTGAGTATATTATTGATTATTGTTGTTAGATCCAAAAAATAATCTTTTTTGTATTAAAACATTGCAGTTGTTAAAATTATGGCGAAAAGGGGCCGTTCGAGAAGAAACAGAACAAAAACACGAACTAAATCAAAAATAACTACATCCTGTCAAGATACTACCATGACAGAAACATCAAATGAACCGGCTAAAAGCATTGCGAATAAAAGTCCAGATATTTATCAATCTGGAACAGTAGACGGATTAACATTTCCAAGTCCAAAAGAAGTGAAAAAGGATCCATTTGATGAACTATTAGGTAGTCATTGTGATGAGTTATATTTAGACCATGATGCTATCAAAGTAACATATACGAATCGTAAACAAAAAAATAATAGTAATAAAAGTAATACAGAATATCATGATGAAATCGTTCAATTTCGCGATAATAAAAATCGTGATATGATATTGAAATGGTTGAATGATAGCCAAAATGTTTTCGATCGTTTAACACAAACCCAAGAACCGGCTTCACAAAGGAGAATCGATGATGTTTGGATGGAGGATATACCGCCATCAGTTTCACAAAATCAACCGAAACATTCACCGAAAAAACAACAAAAATTGAATAAATGCAAACAGAAAGGACAATGCCGAAAAAATACGACGTCTAAACCACGAGCGAAATCATTAGATATTGTTATAACAAAACAAAATCGTGGACGTGTTAAGAGGCATTCAATTACGATTGATTTGCGATCATCCAAAAATGATAATATTGATAATAACAGTAATAATAATAATAATAATAATGGGAATGTTAGAACGATTCTATTGAAGATGGCTGAAGAAGAATATTTAAACAGTCTAGATGAGGAACTCAAGGATTATAAAAATGGTTGGGATAGAATGGAAAAAATCAAGAAAACTCTGCGGAGAACTACAAGAAACAAAGCTCAGTTAGATATAACGCTACGTAATACGCCACAACGACAACAAAACTCGATTAAAAAAACTGATAATACTTTGGATAATTTAACGAAAGAGGAGATAATGAATTTGAATTATCCTGTATTTAATTTAGATGAATTTGAAGATTTTGTTTGTAAAAATATGGAAGAAACGCCTGAAAATTTGAGTGGTTCTAATAATTGTTGTGGCTATCACAATGGAGACATTCAAATAGAATATAATAGAGACGATTATAATTTAAAAATTGTAGAAAAATGTAAAGATTTCATTATTGTTCTAGAAAATCTTCAAATTAACGAATTAACACAACTACAAGACTATTATCGAAGAATCGAAACAATTTTTAATGAAATTACACAAAAATCAAATAAAGAAACACAACATCCACTAACACCGCTAATAGATGATGAAATTGAAACGGTAGTTGAAGAAATTGTTAAAAAATCGGTGGATTCTTCAAAATCGTTTACTAATATTGGAATTCAGACGGAATTTGAGGAGATTACACCAAAATTCAATGCTGATGTTGAAATTCAAACGATAATTGAACCAAAATGCGATAAAAGTATTCAAAGTTTGTTAAAATTACTTGTTGATGTTGGAATGCAAACGATGGATGTTGAGAATCATCGAGAATTCGAACATACACCGGATGGTGAGGAAGAATCGAAAATTGAAGATTTTCAAGATTCACAACTGTTGCATTGTTTCAATTTTGAAACTGAAGATTTTTTGAAAGGATCACAAACAGTCATCGAGAAGAAAATTGTGGAAAAGCCTGCAATAATTGAAGAAAATCCTAGTGATAATAATGAATTGATGTTAACCGAATCGGCAATAAAACAACCGAATTCACAAAATCGCGGTACAAAAAGACAAAGTGATCAAGATATTGATGAAGAGAATTATAATAAAAAACAACGACCGTGCGAGAAATTCATACCGGATGATTTATCGATAGAATTCGCCGATTCTGAAAATATTGATAAAATTATAGATACCACTATGGTTAACAATGATAATAATGTGAATAATCAAAGGACGCGTACACAGGAATTAATAGAAGAATGTGATTTTCTAATACAGAATGTAACGAAACAGAAATTACAGAAAAACGATGATAAACATAAAACAGATACAGATGAAGTATTTGAAGAAAATTCTATGTTTATTAATGAAGAAAATATTAGCAGAATAAATAAAGATATCGATTTATTCGAAGCGAATTCTAGTCAAGATGATAACAATAGTAATAAAGAGAATATCGAAAAGACGCCTGTTAAAACTCGGAATAATAGCAGGAAGAATTTGTTCGGTAAAGATGAAGATACAGATGAAATTCTAATATCATCGAATAAAATTAATATTCTTGAAAATATTACTTTAAAAAATCCAAATGATGAAGATGACGATATTATAATTGGAAGTCAAAATGATGATATTATCGAGACAACACCACAAAAGAATCTATCAATTTATGAGAAAAGAAGCTCATTTTTAGATATAACATTACCACCACCACTAGAATTTCAAGATAACGAAGCCAAATCATCATCGTCTAACCGTAATACGAACAATAATAAAAAATATAGACATAGTACACCGAATTCGAATAAATTCTCTAGTGATTTTATCAGTTTATCACCGATAACATTAGAAAAGAATCCATTAGAATTAGCCCAACAGAGTTTCCAATCATTAACAATACATATGAGGCCGGTTACACCATCAAATCGACATTCACAAACAAAACAACGAAGTATATTAAATTATTTATCACATTCATCTAGATCACAATCACAAGAGATTCCATTGACACCATCACAGAAACCGTGTATTGCATGTACACGTATTAATAATGATCAATTATTGTTAATTACAGCTTTAACAAATAAAAAACTAGCAACTTATAGTTCAACGTTTACACAAAAAGTTACACATATGATTGTATCAGTTGATGATAATAATTGTGTAAAAGATCATACAATCAAATATGTATCGGCTGTAGCTGCTGGTATTTGGGTATTAAATATTCAATGGATACAAGAGTGTTTAACGAAGAACTGTATTGTACCGGAAGAAGAATTTGAAGTGTTAGATATGAGCGGTATTGATGGTCCAAAACAATCACGTTTAAAACATGCAATACAACCATTATTGAAGAATTATAAAATTTATGCTGCACAACCGTTTCTATCAACTACACAACATGATGTTGAGAATATTGTCAAGTTAGTCGGTGGTAAAGTTGTAACACATCCGGAAAGTTTTTTGAATAAAGACGGATCGATTTGTGTGATTATCACAGAAGCTAAAGATACCCAAGATACGAATTTATACGAATGTAAGACTGTTATTACTATTATTATTCTTAGAAATTAATAATTTCTTTGTTATAGCATGGTTGGAAATGTTTAAAGTCGTAACTGTGGATATCGAATGGTTGAGCAGATCGGTCGGACAATACAGAGTATTGAGTTTGCGACCGTTCTCGTTGTGTTCAGAAGATTCTATTTTAAGTTTAGAATATCCGAAAGAGTTACTCGCCGAAGTGCCATTCTCATTCTCTCAAGATACCTACCCAGTGCCAACAAAATAGAGAATTATATTTTTTTGTTAGAATAAATTGATTTTTCCAAAAAAATCCCGTTTATTATTAAATTGCCTTTACAAATAGATGTTAATTACAGGGACTTTTATTTTTTAACAGCAGTAGCTTCATCTTCTTTCTGATAGTTTTGAAGAACTTCTTGCTTCTTCGCGGCAATACGTTCTTCACGTCGCTTCCTAGCTTCTTTGACTTTTTGTCGCCGGGCTTCAGCTTGATCGTTCAACATCTTGGCACGGGCCTTTTCAGCTTTCTTCTTATGGATGTATTCCATCAAGACACGTTTGTTTTTAAAGACATTACCCTTTGCTTTCATATATAATGCATGGTATAGGTGACGATCGATCTTCTTCGCTTCACGGTATTTCTTCAACAATCGCCTCAAGACACGCATACGTTGTATCCATAATTTCTTCTGTGGCATACGTGCATTCGCTGTACCTCTGCGTTTACCAAAACCGCAATGTCTACCTTTACGTCTAGCTTCGGTATTTTTACGTACACGGGCTCTTGAATGGACAGCTACTGGTTTCTTGATAATCAAACCATCTTTTATCAATTTACGGATGTTTTGACGGGAATTTGTATTGGCTATTTCGTTGATCTCATTCGGATCTAACCACACTTTTTTACGGCCACATCGCATAACAGATGCGGCTAAACGTTTTTGTAGTTTTAGCGAACTCATCGCTAATTGATTAGAAAATTATGAAAAATTATTATTTTACGGAAAATTCAATGGAATTTCCACGATATTTGATCAAATATCAAGACGGAAAAACGTGCTAATCGCACCACGACACGGAAAAGACAGATGGCACTTTCGGCAAACTTAATGCAATAAAAATCACTAGAAATCAACAATAAAACCATTGGCGTAGATAGGAAACTTTCCAAAATAATTACACATATTGCGGGAAAAAATTCAAATAAGCCACAATTTACTCATTTTACTCTCTTATAAGTAGTAATAAATTGTCAAACATTATTTTAAATGGTTATTGAGTCCTATTTGACTAAATGTTGCATAACGTTGAACAATATTTGTTAAAAACAATGTTGGTTCACCTGTGTTGTAGGTGTTGCCAATCCTGACATAATTCCTATAATTTAATGGTTCTGGTACGACCAATTTTAATAAATACAAATTGAGTACCGTACGAAATTTGCATACAATATTCTCACAACAATAACAAGAATGGATATTTCTTGGACGAGATAATGGTAATTTTTGCTACAATTGCGTCTCATTCTTTATAGATATTTATTTACAAGTTTTGGCAACAGTGTATATGTCAAAATTCGATGTAAAATGTCATTCTAATCTAAAATAATTGAAAGAAAACATAAAAAAGATCGTAATTATTAAATTATGTTAAATTTCTCTAATTACGCCATTTTCCAAAACTAGTAAAGACTTAATTAAATTAACAATTAAAAAAATGGGTTTGTTTGATACAGTTAATGATAGTATTGTCAAAGAAGTTGGTGAGTCATCTTGATTTTTGTTCCTCAAATAACTTTCAAGCTACCTAATTTCAAACTAATTTAAATTTTATCATTTGATATCGTCATTGATAATTAGATGACTAATCTAGGTGAATGTTTTTTTGTGTCTTTGTACAGAATTGGCGACTAATGAAAATAATTCAGAAGAGAATTGGTACCAAATTATAGCGATTTGTGATAAAGCTGGTAAAACACCAGAAGATGCCAAATCTTATCTTAAAACTATAATAAAAAGATTGTACAATACTGATCCACATATTGCAATACAAGCTGTTACTGTAAGTTTTATTGATGGCTTTATTTATTAAAATAACGTAATTTTTCTTCTAGTTATTAGACGCTTGTGTCAAGAATAGTGGTAAAGCATTCCATATAGAAGTGGCATCTAGAGAGTTTGAAACTGATTTTATGAAATTAATGAGCAAAGCACATCCGAAAGTGGCACAAAAACTACGTGAATCGTTAAAGAAATGGTCAGAGAATGAATTTAAAAATGATCCACAATTAAATCTAATACCTTCATTGTATATGCAATTAAAGAATCAAGGTTACGATTTCTCATCAGATATGGTAATTTTTTTTATTAATTTATTTAATAATAATAATAATAATCAATATTTATTGTAGCCTGTTAAAAAGTCAACTGTTGTAAGTAAAGATCCAAATGTTGTTGAATCTCAAGAGGAGGAAGAACAGATTTTAAAAGCGATTGAATTATCATTAAAAGAAACAACAAGTTCACCCAGATCTACAGCGGCTACATCATTATATCCATCGACAAGTTTATCGGCAAGTGGTACAACAACATCATTAAATACAACACCAGTAAAAGAACCGAAAAAAGTGCGAGCTTTATACGATTTTGAAGCTGTTGAAGATAACGAATTAACATTTAGTGCTGGTGAAATTAGTTGAGTTTATACAATTAATAATTCACGATTGTTTTTTTGATTACAATTTTGTATTTTTATAGTATTTGTATTGGATGATTCTGATCCAAATTGGTGGAAAGGTAGCAATCAAAGAGGTGAAGGTTTATTCCCATCGAATTTCGTTACGCAAGATTTATCAGTTGAACCAGAGAAGTTTTGTAAGTGTGCCTTTATCAATTATGTATTTTTTATGCCTCCGTCCGGAATTAAAATCGCCCGGAAAATGGCTCATTACATCACTAGATCGGAAAATTTTGTAGTGACTTTATATTCTTGTGTTGGCGATTTTGGCATTTTGACAATTCTATTTGTCATGTTTTTGATATTAACTACAAATTTTCGATCTAAAACTCTCCTTAGAACATAAATGTAATTAAAAGAGCTTACCTTAGCTTTTAAATATTAGTGCAAACTAATTTAGAAAATTATTTAAAATACAATTTAAAGTTAAAATGAGAAAAAACAAATCAATTAATCATATCTGTCATGGTGTCCGATATCTTGATTTTAAATTCAAATTGTCAATGTCACCAACATACAAAAATCCCTAATATTAATTTTTGAGTAAATAACAATTTTATTTTATTTTTTAAAATGTAAATGAGTCGGCACAAGAAATCTTGTGTATCACAAATAGCTATTGTTTGTATTGTATTTCGTTTGTTTACTTTATAGTATATGAGAAAGCAAAACAAATAGTTCAAGCAAAAGAGGCTACAGATAATGGGAAAACAGTTGATAAAGAACCAGATCAAGTTGAGATTGATGAAGTGAAAATTGATCGTTTATTACATTTATTACATGAAGCTGATCCAACAAATCCTGAAACCGATACAGAAGAAATGTTAAAATTAGAACGTGAAGTAGATTCAATGGGTCCATTAATTGATTCTGAATTAGAAAGAGTTGATCGTAAACATGCACAATTAACACAATTAAGTGCTGATTTAGTTGAAGCTTTAAGTTTGTATCATACGTTAATGAGAGAACCACAATTTCCACCAATTAACAGTAAAATAGCGTATGGTTATAATGATATGGCAGCAGTAGCACAACAACCACCACCGTCTACATCGATGAATTTTAATAATCCTCAATTACCACCACAGGCTGCTGGTATACCACCACATTTACCACCAAATTTTATACCACCACCTCCACAATCTCTTCCAATGCCCCAACATTATCCACAACATTTTCCAATGATGCCACCAGGACATTTACCACCAAATCATTTGCCTCCTGGTACATTACCGCCACCGAATATGATGCCAACTGATGATCGACGGTAAGTAGTTTTTATTTAAAATTCTTAAATAATGAATTTGGTTTATAATTTTATAAAGGATGCCAATTTATGGACCACAGGTTTTTCCCCCGAATTTCCCACCAAATGGTGGTGTAATTGGTTCACAAACCATGTTAAATAATGGCCCACCGCAATCACAACAGCAACAACAACAACAACAACAGTTTATGCCATCGTCAAATATGAATCAAAAATAGTAAGCACTATGTTGATTATTTCGTCCTAATTTTATTTGATCTTGCAAATGTGATTCTATGATTTCATCAATTTTTTAACAGACAGCATCTATATTTTATATAATACTAAAGAATATCCATTATCGCCTATATTATCGTATTTTCGTTTATTCTCTACAAATATTGCCTTGATGAGAAATTATGTACAGTAAGGCTGTTATTTTGTAAAAAAAGAATATAATTTTTTTGGAACTGCGCAGATGTATTTAGGTAATATAATATTATTAATAAATAGATTTGATGTATAAAATGTGTATATGAATAAATTTATCATTTAAAGCCGATACTGCTTTTAATTCTTTGATATTCTTCCATAAATTAAACAGTGACATTTTTGAAATTGGCGCCCCAAAATGGGCGTCGACACTTTAGTAATCTCTTGTAATTCCAAGAATGCATTGATTAAAAATAATTCTTATGTTAGTGAAAATTTATGGTCTTTATTATTTTTATCATACAAAATACGTCAAAATTGATTAAATTTTTCAACATTTCTCGACCGGCAACACTGTTTTTCTATCAATTGACATTCGAGAATTTGCGTTTTTGAACTAATGCAATTGTTCAAAAAAATCCGTATATTCTTTATTATTTCATTTCAATAAACGATATTGTAAATAAAATCAAATAACGAAACCAAAAATAAGTAGAAGTGATAAGAAAACGGTGAAAATTATAGTTTGAATTTAACGAAAATTTTTCTTTGTTGTAGAGGTATGATTTTAAAATGGGCGCCTTAAATTTGACATCATTTACGAGGATAATTTCAACACTTTAATAACGTACTTTTAAATTAATTTTACAAATTTTTATATATTTTTTAAGTTTACATTGCACTATTTTATTAATTTAAATATTGTGCAATTGTTTATATTATAAAATTGTTACAGTTGGCCAACCTGTATTTTTGTCGTTTGTGATTCGTAGAAATGAGGCTTCGAACTTATGGCAATTATCTGAATTTTCCCAATTATTATAATTTTATTTAAACAGTTTTATTGTTAATTATTACGTACGTATTGTTAATTTGATCAATTAATCGAGTAATTTGAAATTTTTGCCAATAATTAATAGTGATTTGCAATAATGGAAAGGAAACAAAAGACAGTTGAAGTGGAAAAAATGTAAACAACGCCAACTTTTCGTTAATACTTGACGCATGTGTTAACCAGTGGAGTCGATTACGTTGGCCTGGTGACACCTGAAATCGTCGAAATTGTAGTGTGATTTTTTCCTGATTTTTCCTTTAAATCTAGCCAGTTTTGTTTGAAATTTTCGGAAAATATGGAAACTGAAAAACTTGATTTAGAACGTACGTGTCGTACGTGTAAACAACAGGGTGACGATATGGTCTCATTGTTTGAATTGAGTGATGTAGGCAACGACAATTCCCGTATTGACGAGATGCTAATGGCTTGCACGGGCGTACAGGTAAGTTTGATTTTTTCAAAAATTAAAAAAAATAAAAATTACAATTATATAATTTTTGTAAATGTATACAGATTAGGGAAGGTGATGGTATGCCATTGTTGATCTGTAAAGATTGTTTAGAAAAATTAAAAACTACATTTACATTCAAGAAACAATGTCAAGAAGTGGAAGATAATTTAAAGCAGTACATACGTCATCTTAATATTGAGTTAATTCATCAAGAAATTTCAAAAGAAATCGATGTTAGCGATATCAAAAA
Organism: Mylabris variabilis; assembly: GCA_037464815.1. Taxonomy (NCBI): domain Eukaryota; kingdom Metazoa; phylum Arthropoda; class Insecta; order Coleoptera; family Meloidae; genus Mylabris; species Mylabris variabilis. The sequence goes on from JAZBGW010000244.1 coordinate 31,481, forward strand.
AGAGCTACAAGATGCAGCCAATTCATTGTCTATGTCTGTCTCCGACTCTGTGTCTGGTTAGTTTGAATTTTTAAAATAAAACAAAATTCATAATTTTGTGGATACAGTAAGAAAATCATTAGAAACGTAAATCGAAAAAATGAACTCTCCAAGATCATCAAAAACGTGTGATTGAAGTTCAAAAATATCATCAAATTGGCAATGGTTCGTTAATTTTTTATATAATTGAAATCAAGATTTTAATAAAACATTTTAGACGTGCTTTTTCGATTTACATTTCCAATTGTCACGTCTATGAAACTATTCATCTACGACCTTGAGAATCTTTGAAATTTAAAAACCCCACTCCCAACATTTTCTTTATTTACAAAAATATCAGAAATTATTAGAACATATAAAAAGTTGACAGAAAAGCTTATATTCTATCTAACGACGATACTTGTGAATTAGTATTTTGTAGTTCTTCTACAGGGTGAACCAAAAGTAACGCATAATATTCATAAGTTTTCTATTTATGAAAATTTCGAAAAACACCGAGACAGGTAACTTTTTAT
>JAZBGW010000245.1:7399-32003 GCA_037464815.1 Mylabris variabilis
CTAACCCGGCGCATCCACCAAAATTGCAACCTAGTCTGCTATCAAATTAGAGAATATTTTGTATTGGTTGAACGATCAAAAAACACAATTATTCAATTCTGCATTGTCTTATTTACATTGTTTTATAGTTCATTTGTTCGATGAGTCAAGCGCTGCGAATATAACGAAATTTGCGTATCCTATTGAGTAATTTCATTGAGTGGTCACTGGTAATAGGGTAAAACATTTTAAAATCTCCGCCTAGTCCATTTAGCAAAAAAGTGGATAGAAATAACCGGGAAATTGTGGTGGTCAAACTATAATTTTATAAAATTGACAAAGTTTTTTTATCGATTTCTTATCTTTATGTAGAAATTAATACAAATAGTTAATTACAATGATTTTCAAATTATTTAATTATTGGTAATTATTTGGCACGACGCATAAGTCGAAAATGATTACATGTTGTTAATGTTGTTCAAATAGAAAAATTATCGTAAAAAGTTTGTAAATTAGTATTTAATAGTTTATAGAACATTAAAGTTTTCATAATCTATTATCAGTATTGCTATAAAGAAAGTTTTTAATTTGAAATGATGTTATAAAATTGTTGTAATCCGGTTATTTTCGTTAATAAAAACAACAAATCTATTATAAATGCGGTTGAATAGTAGCTATATAAAAGCATTGTTTAAGTTGAAGACTTATTATTTTGTAAATTATGATGTGTTTCAATTAATTAGTGAGGTGTTGTAAAGCTGCCGTATAATCCTTATCCATATTCGACTAACAGACTTAAATTTGAACCATTAACTAATTGGTGATAAAATAATTATCAACAAAAAATATTATTGGAGTTATTTCATTATAATTTGTGTGTTTTCTACTTATATTTACTAGAATTTGTCTGTTTTTTCTTTTATTGTTACAGTGATTGTCGCGTTGTTAGAGATCCACAAACATTGAAATCGAAAGGATATGGCTTTGTATCATATATTAAAAAAGCGGTAAGTATAAGGTCGACCTAAGAAGATTCCTTAAAAAATGCATGAACTTACATTTTAATGGTTGTTCGTGACTATATCTCCATCTCACAATCATAGCCACACCTATACTGCATGCATGCCCAACTGGGAAATCATGACACATACCATAATTGTTTTTTTTTTTTTATATCCCTAATCTAACTTGTGCGACCGGCTGTACTATGGACCCTTATAAATCTCTTTGCATAAATTTTTGATATGACAAAACAGTGATTTACGATTTGGTCAGAATTTGATCTCGCATCTAGTGTGTAGGAAAATTACTACAGTACACCAGTTTTTTTGTTGTTTTTTTCATAAAAGTTTTGTCTATATTTAATTTTTAATATATCTTAAAACATAACTTTTCACATTTATTTATAAGTTATTGATTTATGAATGTTATGTATAATAGATCGATCAGGAAGTTTTATACGAACAACTTTAAAACAAAATTTAAAGGAAATTTTCAAAGTTAATAACCACGATCCTGCGGTATTCGCAATTAAAATTTCATGTCTCTATTAATTTGTTGACACTTTTATAATGAATAAAATAGTTTTAATTGCATGTTAATTACAATCAAATATTTTCAAGTGTTTTAATTGTACATCTAATAAACATTTACGACTGCTCTGTTCTACCACTGATTTAGTTAAAATTCTCAACAACATTTTAGAATGTTACAGTTGTTGATCTGGATTTTAATTTGACGACATTGTAAACATTTAGTCGACTCGCAAAACAGCAATTTTATGCGAATGAAGTGAATTGGTCGACAAACGACTTCTTGTATTTTAGCTACAGTGGTAAATGTACATAGTGGCGTGATGCCATCATCTTATATCGTTCTATACAAAGGACCTTACACTGTGGGAAATACTCGAAACGGCTAGGTTTACATTTCTATGTTATGGATCTCATTTCGGCTAAATGGCCGGTCATCTCGTTGGAGAGTTGTGTTGGGGTTGTGTATCGTGGCGATTGTACTTTGCATCTTTACCATAAACCCAGTGACAGTAATACACAGAAAAGTTTTTGTTCATTCGATCATCAAATATAATGCAATATTCTCACACTTTTTCCATGATAATATACGGATGAATAAAAAGAAAAACAAACAATTTTAGTGACATTTGACGATTTATAGATCACAGCAGTTTGCTAAAATCAAATAATTACATTGTTATCAAATCGTTTCAACAATCGAACGAAATTTAATTAAAATTGAACGATTTTAATTTTTCACAATTGACTATTTCAATTTTGCTGTTATTTTTAGCAAACAAAAAATAATAATAGAACCAATTGAGCATGTAAGAACATTACAATATGTTCACTCAAACTGAATACTCGAACTAAATGCGAACTGGAATGATCGATTTATAATTGAAACAATCCATGCAATGAAAAATTACATTACATTATTGATATTATCAACAAATCTACACTTTAATTTTTAATAATTTAAAAATATTAAACCTGAAACGAAAAGTTCTTTATTATTTGGGGAGCGATTCGAAAAATATTTCAAGGATTTGTCGGGGGTTCCCAGGGAACATTTAAACAAAACAAGGGGCTTGTATGTAGCTCATTGAAAAATTGATTATAAAACGCTTTATTCCAACGATGTCGCGATTTTCACTGACTGTTTATACCCGTTAAAAGACTAAGAATGGCTAGAAGATTTTCTTAAAATAGTTTTTATTCGTTTTTCATCACTGGATCTTTGCGAAAATTTGAACACTGATTTTCCGACGTCCATATGAATGACGTTCTACTGTTACTATTTTTAACTCTATACTGGAGATTGAATAAAGCTGATTAATGTTTTTTTTTAAGAAAATCCTTGACATTGGATATATTAAAAACAAATAAGACTACGTGACTTTTATTATTTATACATAAAAGATATCAGAATAAACAGAATTTACGTAAACAATTTTATCCTATCAATTTAAAAGTAGTAAACAACAGACAAGGTTACTCATACTAGATTCATTCTACTTCCCAGGATGGATGTCCACAACAGTTTCTCTCAATTTTCCAAAGATACAAATGAGAAAAAGGCGAAAAATCATTTTGCGATGGTCTGTGAGCTATTCTTAAACGTTTTGCGTGTTCAACTAATTTTTGAAAATTGTCACTTTGTCCAAAACAAGCGTTTTTTGGCCAACTTTCCAATGAGCTACATGATCCTAATTTTGCTTAAATATTCTCTGGGGACCCCCTACAAATCCTTGAAATATTTTTGGAATCCCTTGCCAAATAATGGGAGTTGCTATCAGAACTTTTCGTACCTTTTAACGTAACTTCAACCGTTTTGAAATCAAGTCTAGGATAGATACATTTGATGATTCATGAGGAATTATGGCATTTATTAAATAGTAGGTATTTTTGGAAAACCTCAAATTTATGAAAAGAAAAAAACAGAAACATACTTCATTGTTTGATCAAATTAACCAACGAAACAAATATACGAACAGTAAAAATTGTAAAAAAAGAACATAAAATTACTTACAATTATATAAATACAAAGATAACAAAACAAAAGATTTATCGACACTACAAAAGACTAATGGGGAAAATGTCAGCAATCACAAAGAAATAACCGTAAGCAATTGATAAAAATACGAAACAAACAAATTTACACACAATGTTGTAGGAAAAACAAAATAACGAAACATATTTTCCCTGTTGGTCTTTTGATATAAGGGAAAGAACGAACATGTAAACAAAACAAAAAAAAAGACTGTTATGTTAACTTCATTGAGTTTCAGTAATCTATAGTGGGAATAACCTGCAATTTGTCTCTTGTTATACGTATTGTTCTATTGTTCATTATAGAACAATTGTATAAGTCGATTTCCGGCAGTACGATAATTTTCTTGAATTTATATTCTGTTAGATATTTAGTCTGAAAAATACTAAATTCACTTCCGTTAATTTTACACGAATTACATTAAAATTCTCCGATGGAAAAGTTTAGAATCAAAAATAAAATGAAAATAATCGTAGTTTTTGTTTTAAAAATGAAATTTGTTGACGTAAAATTGGCATATTGTCAAAAATAAAGTTGGAAAATAAAATAGTAGTACATTAATGTATTAAACATAGTTACTGTTACCGCTGATTAATTATAATGCGGTTGGCATAATCTGCATAGGGTTTCGTTCGAATCGATTATTCCACGTCAACGTTATAATAGGTTCATGTTCCCACCCGATCAAGCCGATAAGAATTGAAAATTTCAACTTAAACATTATGTAGACTTTTAATAAATCGCGATTGTAATTAATCTTATCAATACTTGAACCATTCAAATATTTACAATAATCCAATCGACAATAATCGAACAGTTTTTCTCCATCGTGATTATTTTGGTAGTTATTGTCGAATATTGTGTAAGAAACTGAATATATTTGCCCTTAGAATGCTGTTATTTCCCACAAATTAATGCCATTTTCGTTCAGTTGTATATTAGTTACGAGGTCACGTTCAATTAGTCTTCGGATGTCACGGGATAAATCCTTAAAAGCATTCCCTTCATAAATAAGTGAGATACCCGAAAGAATTACCATAATAAACAGGAACATCCTGTATATCTACAATAAAAATGAAAATCGATAATCAATTGCTTATTTCTTATAAACATCGATAATTTGGTCGTATTTATTGAAAGTTTTTGAATACGAATTAGCCGAATAAATCCGACAATACAACTGTAACAACATTTTCCAATATATTAACAATTTATTTTATTTTTGTACAAAGTATAAATTTCTGCTAGAGTATTTTACAAGTATAGAAAAACACATTATAGGATAAGTAAACTAAAGAAAGGTCGAAATTATTTCCGTTCGTATACTGTGTATATCACAGGATTAGACTTGGGTGGTTTGTGTTAATTAGAAGATGTACAAATGGGGTGGGTCTTTTGGGATTTTGATGGGCCACTACGTGCATGTTTCAGGGTGTGTTTTGAAACATTTGACTAACATTTTTCATAATGAAAGGCGTGGCGCGCACCTCGTGTAAATATATGAAAATAATAATAACGAGAAAAAAAAATAAACGATACCTGTATATCAATTTAACTTTAATAAAAATAGAGTTCCTTCATTAAATTATACTGTTAGTCAATTTAAAAGTTGTAAGAAAGTTACAAAAGCTCAGTCACCGGTTCATTGTTTGTACTGTTGGTTAAAATGAAATTATAATACTTCTAAAACTGTTTAAAATCTTATTTAAGTGTCGAAGACTTTGACGAAATATTAACAAAGCTTAATTTATATATCACTGCATTAATTAAATATTGTTAAAAAAGTTAGAAAACGGAAAATTCTGGTATATTATTTAGCATTTGGATAATATCAAACTATAGAATATAGGTGCGATTTGGGACTATAACAAAGGAAACAGTACCGATAATACGAAAGTTGTATGAATGGAGTTTCAGGTTATTTATTAATAGAGCGTGCTGGTGTCAGCAAGAGAATAAATTTCTATATATTCTTTGTTTAAAGGAAACAAGAATCATCTTGCATGATGTTACACTGACATATCTCTCTTGATGTAAACCCATTGGACTCCAGTGTTACTAATTATCATCCAACCCAACTCTATATTATCAAAAACCTCAAGCGTGGACTACATACATACATTTAACTTATACACTAATACACAGACAAACTCACAGTCTATTCAACCTTCTGTTAAATCTAAACTATGTATATACAACCACAATATGCCGAAAAATAGTACAGTAGAATAATACAACTTTAAATCTTAATTTTACTCGATGCTGTGTTCCTCTTTCTCATTCAACATATTACAAATGAACAAATGCACTGTTTCCTAACATTAATAAGAAAAAAACTTACCCAGGGGATTTTTGTGTGAACACCTCTAAGGAAGTCTTTTTCCGCTATAATAATGGTAGACCATGTTCTCAAATTTAATTTAAGCGATTTGTAATCATACATGCTTCATCTAATAAACTGTCAACGCCACAATTTTATAATTGCCCAATAGCTGCGCAGCTCTCACTGATACAGTTTTTCAGGGGATTCAGGTCCTATATGACGATTTGGCGTGCGAAAATAGGCAATTTTCAAACATCGATGACTCGCTTGTTTTTTTAAAATGTTGTCAAAAATTGACGTGCGTTGGATAGAGCATTTCAGGGTGCATGTTCTAAAGCTTTCTATTTTGAAAAAATGTGGTGACATTCTGAATGCAGAGAAAACTCTTGGATCCTGTTTTTTTTTCGTACATTTTCCTTTATAACTGGCTAAAATTTAGCCAATATTATCGAGTTTCAATATTTATCAAATGATTTAGATAGGAAATTGAACGACCTTTCCAAATATTTAAGAAATGTCTCCGACATGTCCTTAAGACACTTCCAGAATAGCGCTCGTTTTTCATAAATTTTATGTTCTTTACAGTTTTCTTGCAGTCTATTTTACTCAATTTTTATTTAACTTGAGTAATAATAATTAACAATTTCAATAAATTTTTATTTTATCTGTGGAGTTTGTATTGAAAATGTTGGTGAAAGAATTTCTTTTCATTGATTTTTATGTGGTTTATTTAGTTGATTGCAATAGTACAGAATTCTAAGGGAAACTAACATCAATATTGTAAGTTTTCTACTTCTCATCAAACCGTTATCGCAACTATATAATCGTGAAATGTTCCTTTTAAAACAATAACAATAGTATTTCAAGCTTTCGATGAAATTGAATAAAATGAACTTCAACTACTTACCGAATACTTTATTTGAAGATTTTTAATTGTTACATTTCTACGTTTATTTCGCATAGTTTATATGCAATTGGAATGTAATGAAATTCTTAGAACTAGTTTTAATTTAATAGTTAATTCGAAATTCTTTGTAAAAAACAATTAAAAAAGAACATAAATTACTGGGGAAGATTTAGATTTAGATAATTGTTTTGTTGATATTGTTGATTTTCATTTTTCGTTGAATTGCTTCGAGAAAATATTGAAAAAATCATTATATTTTAACGACGCATACTTTTTCTGCTTTAGTAGAAAATTTTGCGTTTTACCTCATAAAATTTTACAATTTTCCCAACCGCTCCAACAGTTGGTCGGTGTTGTCATTACATTTTCGCTCTGTTTATTTTGCAAGATTTTCTTATTTGATAAAACGATACATACATTTCTCTATATTACGCATTTTTCTCTCATCAGAATATTTATGAAAACAGGAACAAACGTGAATTTTATTTTCAATTTTTATTGTATTTACAGGAGGCAGAAAGTGCTATTACATCAATGAATGGTCAATGGCTAGGCAGTCGAAGCATTCGCACTAATTGGGCTACTAGAAAACCACCTGCTCCTAAATCTGATGGTAAGTTTCGGTAAAAATCATATCGAATATTTTTAAATTTATTTCTCTTAGTAATGATATTTTTAAGTATTTCTCAAGAATCCTGTCGTGTTTTGTTGCAAATTTATTTAATACTATATTTTTGAAATGTCATATTATTAAACAAACTTTTATATACTATTTTCTTCAATAGAATATTATAAATTTTTCTATATGTATATATCATGCGACGCTTCAACAAGATAATCAATCATCTGAATGTTACGTATGCAAAGATATATTTTAGAAATTTTATTTCCTATTTGAGTCATTCATATGAGACAGTATAAAGATTGGGCGCGATCCGAACCTGCTAAACTTGACCATAAATGATCGTATTCTGTAACAATGTCACTTTCCCCATAGTCAAATAAATATAGATTTTAATAATAATTTAAATAATAACGTTTATTTAATTTGATAGATGATTCGACGATTCGACGATTTTTTCTCAAATTAGGAATATGTCACAGGCGGTAATGGACATACAACAATTAGACAAATTAGAAATGCCTATCAATTAAAATAATTAAAAGAGTATGCATTAGTACAGACAGGTCTTTTGTCAAACAACATTCAGCCATTATTTATTATTATTATTTACATCGTGACTGTTCAAATAGATAAAGTTTCTTCATAGAATATCATAACGAGATTACCGATGGATTAATTTATTTTTTGTGATAAAATGGAAATAAGCAAACGAAAATGTTAAATTGAATTTTTTTATAGAAACCATCGGCCTTTGACATTAATTTTTAAAAGTTTCAATTTAGAAATAGAATTCTTAAAAAAATAAACCATCCTTCGGTCGTTTCCACAAAACTAGTATAGCGATTCAAAAAATATTTCAACGATATATAGAATAGCGCCTGGAGAATATTTTGCAATGTTAGTTCATTCGAAATTCGGTCAAAAAGCTCATTTTAACGATTTCGAGACTTTGAAATACTTGCTTCACACATAAAACATCTTAAAATGTTGAAAGGCTCTTATAGTCATTCTTATTCATTTAACGTGTGTGGTTGGTTTTCGAAAATCGCAACATTGTCCAAAGCGAGTGTTTTTTGACCGACTTCCAAACGAGCTACGACGTACTAATTTTACTAAAATATTCTACCAAGACTACCCTAAAAATCTTTAGCATATGATTGGAATCGCACTATTAGCTTGGCGGAAACAGTCAAATTGTGTACTTCATTTATGAAAAAATTGCTTGCTCATATTTTTATGTGTTTATAAATATGAAATTAATTCTTAGGAACCTGAAAATTTTTATAATAACTTATCAAAAGGTTGAATATTATTAGTGATAATATGTTTTATAAAGGCGCTTTTGTTATTAGTGAAAACAATAATCTATAGATAATAGTTTAGTGTTATTGTTTCTTTTAAGGTTGAATTTTATGAAAATAATTGAATTAACCGTGCAGTTGAGTTTGACTATTATTTAAACGGATAAATTAAAAATCGCCTCACAGATGGTCTGGGTTGAAGCCAGATTTGATATTAGATGGAAAATGTGCGTGTTTTAAGAGAAAGACTTGAATTCCGTAGAATAAAATTACAAAATCCAAAGTTTTATTTAAATTTCTCCAAATAAAACAAATTTAAAAAGATAATCATAAGTTGATTTGTATACAGAGGAAAGACCAGACCGTCAACAACATTCACTGGTAAATATCGTACATCAAATCAGAACTTTCTTTATTCTTTCGATTGTATATGTGAATATAAGATACAGGGTAAAAGAAGGAATCGTCCCTTCCAGGCATATAAAACGTAAGTAACTCTTGACAATCCCAGAATCGCTACTTGATTGGGTCAAGCGGCAAGTTTTCGAGCTTTACAAGTGGAAGCAGTCCGTTGGGATATAGCATATTTCGCATCTTTGTCGGACATTCAGTTCACTCAAATATCTTAACTCCCTTCGGCTTATCAGACACATAATCTTGAGAACGACACGTTGTCACGTAGTATCAAACTTGGTTAATCGTATAGTGAAACGTACCTAAACTGCATACACCAGGTGACAGCAGATTAAGGGGATTGAATATTGGAGGTGTTAAAAAAAAAACAAGAAAATATAAAAGCGACAAAACCAAAGTATCCTACTGTTTTTGTCTCATCTGGTCTTTCAAATCATTTTGTAACTTTTCCCATTTAAGTTGAGGGAAAGCGGAACAGTTCCTACATTCATGTATTCTATCTCAATTTTGTTTAGAAATTACATTACCGCGTTCATTCAAATTGGACAAACTAGTCATGTTACTTTAATTTTTTATACGTACGGTATACACTAATTGCTGCCACTTGTAATATTATATTCATTGATGAATAACGTGTTCTTTTTACCGAACATTTTTTAGCACTTGAACAAATTAACAACAACAAAAAATAGATAGAGTATTGTCGGATCACTTTTTCATTTATTGGAGGATCTATCTGTTCGAATTCTCTGTCACATTACGATACACTAAATTATGCACAATTGGTATTCTAGCGATGTTGGAGTACAAAACGAGCTGTCAAGTAAATCTTATTTATAGTCACGATACTGGGTACCTATAACGCGCTCCAGATTTGATTACCGGCGTTAAATGGCTATTCGTGCTGTTGTCGTTCGCGAATGCGTATATTACGAAAAATAACCATTAATCGACCAATATTTACTTGAATTTAATTTTTTTCAATCTTTTATTTTTTCGATAAATAACCATAAAGTCTAAAGTAAATATAAATAATTCGCCCGGCGCATCCACCAAATTTGGCCCAAAATTTTTTGTATACTTTAATCTTAATATCCGTATTGATTTATTTACATTTAAAAATTAAATTTAAAAATCTATTGATTGATGTTTGTCTTCAACACACAATAATATTAGATGATAATGTCGATAATGGGAGTGGGACAGACGTACAGGCCTTGCAGGTAACAAACGGGGTAGTGGTCTCCGCAGTGGGCACCCGCAGCATATGCGTGTTTGATCGTTCGTCGTTGTCACGATAGAATAAACACGCGACTAAATTGTTCATTTTGTATCGTAATCATGCTGCAAAATAGTCGTTCAAATAACATTGTTCTTCTTCAATTCCATTTTAATTGTATCAAAATAATTTTGCTTTCAATGATAATATTATTTTAAATCAATAATTAATAACAAATTCAACATTGAAAGACAACAATAATAAAAACAGAAATGTCGGGATTATGTACCTAAAGAAAAAGCAATTCAGTTACTATATATACTTTTTATTCGACATTGATAAATCCAGATTTTCTAAATTTATTTTACCTTTAAAGAGAAAATATTTATTCGTTCATGAATCGACTACTTGAGATTCGTATTTTATGTTACAGCAAATTCAAAACCAATGTCGTTTGACGAGATTTACAACCAAAGCAGTGCTACTAACTGTACAGTGTATTGCGGAGGTATTACGAATGGTCTATGCGAGGATTTACTACAAAAAACATTTCTACCTTACGGAGTTATCCAAGAAATCCGCGTATTCAAAGAAAAGGGATACGCATTTATACGGTAAGTAAAACAATTTCTTATACTAAATTTACTTATTATTTTGTTTTATATTATTATAGTTTTTCAACAAAAGAATCAGCTACTCACGCAATTGTTGGTGTACACAATTCTGAAATTGGTGGTCAGACAGTGAAGTGTTCTTGGGGTAAAGAATCGGGCGATCCAAACAACGCGCCAAATACTGGACAGGTACACGATTATTATTTTTTTTTTTTTTACATCTAGAACAAGAGAAAACTTTCAAATTGTAGACATTAACAAGTACACAATACCCGTATAACACCTATGGACAACAACTTGGCTATTGGTATCCGCAGAGTTTTCCAACAACGTCTGCTGCAGCTGCACAGATGCAAGGACAATTTCTACAAGGCATGCAAGGCTACACATATGGACAATTTGCTGGTTATCAACAATCATATATGGGGTAAATTTAACAATTAATCAATATTTACAAAAACAAAAAAATTACTCTATACAATTTATATAATTAACGTATGTTCCAGTGGGATGGGGATGCAAGTACCAACAACTTGGCAAGGTCTCCCTGGACAACCCCAGTTACCAGCCCAACAAATGGCCGCTCCCAGTGCTGCTATACAACAACCGGGCTTGGTGTTTCCCATTCAACAATTTCAAGTAAATATTATAATACCATATTCGTACTTAATTTAGGAGGATCTAGAGGCATGTTGAATTTTAGTTCAAATGCACGCATCTCCCCTGCATTGAACGATTGTGTGCGTGATGATGAGGTAGCGTGATTAATTTCCTAAGCATGTTAGTATAGATATTATTATAATTAATAAATTTTAAACAAATAATAATAATAATAATAATAATAATAATGATGATAATTTTATCTACATACCACTGATCCTCCAAATCTTTTTTCTGTTAAATAGAAATTTTAACGGTTTATTTATTTGTGTGCGTGTGTGTCTGTGTGTATCGAATGTGATGATCATTGCGGCCCATATTTCTAGCATGCGAAACGGTGTCGCTTTTGTATTGATGTTTGATGCCTCATCTAATTATTGTCGTATACTTGCATATCTACGCCGTGATTAACGTAAACGTGCGCTCTTTTATATTGGGTTTTCTTTTATTTCAGGCTCAATGAAACACACACAATTGTCATCAACCCGACATAGTGATATTTTAATATTGTATAAGATATCGTGTTACAATTTATCGCGAATTTGCAATTATATTCGTGCCAAATTTAAAATATATAAATATCTATATTTAAAAAATATATATATATATATATATAATATATATATACACAAAAGAGAAAGATATATAAATATTCAGTCACTTGACGTGTTTATAATATTAATAAATAATAATAGTTAATGTAGATCTACTATCCATCCAAATTATTGGAGTTTTGGATACCTAAAACTTCAAATTATGTGACTGATGGTTTGTGTGATTGGAAATGAATGAATGTAAAAAAATTAACATTTTCGAGCTGCGTCCTTGCACTGGCGTCTGCCGCCTAGACTAGTGCCTATCATTCACACATTATACCTGCCCTACTAGTTGACTGGGTTTATGTTTTTTTTTCCGGTTTTATTTTTGCATGAGTGCGTGTGGTTCAAGTCTGGCGGCAAGACCCGTATGTGTCCTGCTGATGTGACGTCTGTTTTGGCAGTTATCGGACGAGGACTGGCTCACTCCCAGTCTCTTAGTTTGATGGTAACATCGTGACGCAACATTATGCACGCCACTTATTAAACAAGATGATAAACGGGCGCGAACGCACTAAATAAGAAGACACACATAATTATCGGACATCTACTAAATATTTATATGAAAACTATAAGTGGAACCATCAATATTATCAACAATTCCCAATATTTGGTACCAGTTACAAATCAACTGCGTTAACGCCTGTTTAACCGCTTATTAATCGAACAATCATTTCAATTATTGTAATTTTCGTTCATTTTATTGAAAATTATCCATGATTCAATAATGTTATCGTACATGTTGAACATGTTTAGATTATAAGAATTTTTAACTGTAAAAAGAAACAGCAGAAGAAGAAAATTGTGGAAAAAAGAAAATATTGCCGGTAAATTTTCTGTTTGTTTTATTGACCTGTATAAACAACAAAAATATAGTATAGATAGGTCTAGATAAATACATATTATGAAACAAAACAAAAATGACACAAAATGACGGCAAATGTAAAATGTACACGAGCGCAAGTATCACGGTATAGTAAATCGTAGCGGTAGCTTTTAGAAGCAAAGCGAAGGCTAAACAGCCAACGAACTAGCTTCATCATATACCTACATACTGTATATTACTGTACATACAAAACAGGAAGTTATCGCAACAATATGATTTCAGTACTAGGATTATTACAGAGTGCCAACTCAAATTGAGCACTCAACATTAGATCCAACTAGTACTCATCATTAATATGCTTAATTATTTCATATAATGATAAATATTATTTAAAAAGATTTAAACAAAAATCACTTAAAACATGGAACAATTTGACAATTGAATAGATAGTGCAAGAGCGATACAAAAACATGTAGCCTAAAGATGATATTGCACTAAAAAAACGATGTTTTATACTATATTATACGAATGGAGGAAAGTTTTGATACAAGATTTAAAAAGTATACAGCAAAATAGTATAGAACATATAGAACGACGAGTATTGTTTAGCATTTATATATTATTATTATGAATAGTTACATATATATATGTCTGTTAATAACGTATACCGTATGATAATGAAAACAGGCTACAAGCTGTAACTTCGTTAGTTCTCAATATATTTTTTTCCAAATTAACAGGATTGCTTAACGGTACAATTGTTCAGATTTTGAAGTATTGTTAATAGTTGAGCCACTTCTGGTTTAACCGGAAGTGGACCTATATTTCCTTTTGCTAATAACGATCTATATTTTTTTTGCTTTGATATGATTATACTGAAGATAAGCTTCCCAGGGATAATAAGAAGGGGTTTATATCGGAAAAATACCTGATTAAAGGGCAAAACAACTAAATAACACAAATTACGTAATGTTTCATAATATTAACAATAGAACAAATTTATCAATCTATGGTTATTGTTTAAAATGCCGAATACTCACCAGCTTCAAAGCCTCTTGTTCTCTTAAAATTTGCTTTGAATCTCACAGTGGTGGAAGATAATGCAGAAATTTGTCAATAATTTATGTGTACTCTTTCAAATAGAAAATTTGAAAATGAAACTACAAAGTATTAATATGGAACTTTAAAACAATGTAATAAAACTTGTGTGTTTCTTTTTTAGTTCTTTATGTCGGAAAATCTTAAAAACTGTCAATTGATTATAAATCCAACAAAATTTGTTTTTAAGCATTTGTTCTATAGTTATAATCACATATTTATTTATTTTACCCTTAAATCAGGGCCGAATCGTTCGGATAATCTACCGTTGTCAGGCATTTTTATGTTTTAAAAGCCTATTTGTTATACAGGTGTTTTTTTAAATGTGATCAATTTTTATGAAACTCCTATTAGTTGGTGAGCGGTTCGAAAAATATTTCAAGAATTTGTAGGGAATCTGGAGAATATTTTAGCAAAATTAGAACTTCGTAAATCGTTGGCTAAAAAAACGCTCGTTTCGAACGATTTTCAAAAACTTGCTTCACACCTAAAATAACAGAGTGACTGTACCAACATTGATTTGCTTCGTTTTTTTCTAAGGCGTTCTGGAACAGGTGGAAATATTTCACATTTTCTCTAGAATGAAATGGAGGAAAACGTGCTCTTTTTAAAAAACGGTTGTTTTTGGCCAACCTCGAAATGAGCTACAAAACTCTAATTTTTCGAATGGCTCGCCAACTAAAAATGATTTCATAAGAATTAACCACATTTAAAAAAAAAATATCCTGTACATTTCTTTAAAGCGTAATTAAGAAAAATAAGTCGACTTCCAGTCAAACTGGAAGTGGATTAACTAATATCAACTCTTAAAAATTTGCGCAATTATATCATTAAGCAATTCTGTTAATTAGAAAAAAATGTACTGACAAATAACGAAGTTATAGTTTGTAGCCTGTGTTCATTGTCATCCGGTATAAGTATATTAATTATTGCACGCTAAACTGTAGAAGCACTTTAAATTTAAACAAATATATTAGTGTCTAAAAATAAGTGTAAAAGAATCACCACCCGATTATACCCAGCACAAATACCCCAATTAACCCCATTTTTAAAACTAAACAATACACAAACACACCTCGATTTTTGAACGATCACGGTCAATTCAGACAATTTAAATACAACTTCGTTCAAAAATCCTAAATTAATCAGAATTATATATGCTAATAATAATATTAATGATAGTAATAATAATAATAATGATGATAACAAAAATAATAGTAATAACAATAATGACAAATTTGACAAATTATTTTGTTTTAAAAACCGATTCAACCGGGCACGATCTAATCTCGAATCCTAAATCTTTTCACCGCTACAAAACAACATTAACAACAACAAAGCCATACCTGCTCTGTGATAGTAACACCGTATAAAATTGCGATCTTTGCAAACCTTATGGCCACTAATTTATGCCATTAATTTAATGGTAATAAATGTGACCCTATCGTGCCCATTAGGTTACTTACTGGTCTGCTTTGTGCTACCTATAATGCAAATACGCTATTTCCAAATTTCGCTTATAAAACAACACATAAACACACATAAAAGAAACGTATGATATTATAAATAAATATAGAAAATCACGTAAGAAAAAAATATTCAAATTAATAACAAAAATGCTATGTACATATCAAATTTTATTATAATTAAAAATTTGTTTTTCATTGTTTTATTATAAGTGTATCCATCTCCAGCTTAGTCTGTTCCAGCAAATTTACTTGCGATACTTTCGTCTATTTTAAACTGACCACATTGGCAATAAAGTTGCGTCGATTAAATTAAAATAGACGAAGTATACGCATAATATGTCTAGTTTATCAATTTCTAAGTGTTATTAAATAATTGTCACAAAAATTCTGTTTAGATTACGCTGTATTTTAATAGATTTAAGATAGTTAGTTATGTTGTATAATTGTTAATTTATTTCAATTTGTTGATAATTGTAATTTTTCTTAATATTTATTTATAATCAAATCAATTCATTAATATTATTATTGTTTAAATGATATAAAGTCGGGCCAAATGTTATTGAATACCGGGTGATGCACCTACAACGAAAAGTTATTATGGCGAGCACATCCAAAAATATCTCAAGGATTTATAGGAGGGTTCCTAGACAACATTTTAGCGAAATTTGAACCTCGTAGCTCATTCGGAAGTAGGTCAAAAAACGGTCGTTTCTCACGATGTCGCGATTTACAAAAACGAACTGAACACGCAAAACGATTTAGAATGACTCGAGGATCCTCACACCATTGATTTTTTTCGTTTTTCTCCATTTTATTTTGGAACAGGTGGGAATGTTTCGTATTTTTTCTAGAATGCAATGGAGAAAAAAATCAATGGTAGGAGGATCCTCGAGTCATTCAAAATCGTTTTGCGTGTCTTGCTCGTTTTTAAAAATTGTAATTGTCTAAAACGAGTGTTTTTTGACCAACTTCCAAATGAGCTACGAGGCTCTAATTTCGACAAAATGGTATCCTTGAAATATTTTTCGAATCACTCGCCAAATAATGGGAGTTGCCATAAGGACTTTTCGTTTTAGGTAAATCACACGGTAGATTTAGTTATTTTGTTTCTTGTCGTTATTTGTATTTATTTTATTTTTTTCGTTAAAAATTCGAGTCACTAGTTTACTTGGTGTCTACAAATATAATAAACAAAAATCAAAAAAAAAATAATATGTTTAACAATATATTGATGTTGAAGTGCAAAATTTCTAGATCAATTGTATAATAATTTAGTTAGATGATTAAACAAGTAATTAATAAAAAAACATAATGTAAACACACAAAAATAAAAAATTTTGCCCTTCGACAATATACTTTATTGTAAGTTCTTTAAAGAGTTTTATATCACTGGCTGCTACGCATGAGATGGTGTGCGTGCTTCGACACGCCAAACTATAATAAAAATAAATAAAAAATATATAAAATAATAACAATAATAATAATAATAACAATAAAAACAAAACCTAGATTATTATATAGTAGAAAATGGAATTGAAATAAAGACAGTTACAATGATTTATATCTTATCATTGAATCGTTCCCGTTTCCTTTTCGTTATTATTCATTGAGAACCTGTTGTTTTCGAAAGCTAACAGAGCACGATACGCCTTATGAAGGTAAGTAAAGTATTTAATTTTGTTTGATTGAAAATTGTAGAATTTCAATGTGAATACCACACAAAACATGTATTCGTCTTTATTATCTTTGCATTTTCGAAAAACAAAAAAATATATATAAAGTATGTAGATGAATGTATATACATCGTAATTTCGTTGGCAATATAATGAACCAGCAAAAGCTCTTCAAGAGGGCGTTACACATTGGGCTGGTGTAACTACACTTTGCTCATTCCACTGTCATAATAATTACATACTTTTATACTTAAACTACAACGTTGTTATATCTTCCTTACATTAGCTAAATATTACTTTGTAATTTGCATGGTTAGACTACATTACGACACCAATGAGACTCGGCATTAGCATTTTGGTATTCATAATATAATGAAAAGTATTTCGTCCTATACGAACAATAATTGAAGATATCGTTGCGATATCTATCAGATAAATTTGCTAAACGTGCACTTCACTATAATTACTATTAATTTGGTATATTTGAGATGAAGAGACTAATCTACAACATATACAACTATTACTGTAACATATAGTCTCTATGTTAGTATATATTCCAATTGCTTTCAAGTGTCAACTTCAAATATATTGAACGTATACATATAAATTTACTTAAGGCCATTTTAACCATGTTAATAGTCGTTTATAATTCACAACCAGATCATGTTATAAACATACGATCTATAATATCGAATTTTATTTTAATGTGATCAACACACGCATATCTACCAACTATTTTAATGGAATCTATTAAAGTTAAAACTGAAAAATTTCAACATTACATTGTTTTAATTTCTCATTAGATATCAGTTTTATTAAAAAAAGACGAGAATTTTTTCAACGATTGAGCTTTTTATTTAACCTTTGTTTAATAAAAAAACAATTCGAAAAAAAATTCTAATCATTTTCGATGATCTGTTTAGGTTCCCACACCCATACAACAAATTTAATGCCTTCCAGTGTACAACTAATTTCGTGTTTATTTTATAGAAAGGATTAAGAAACATACGAATACATTATCTATTCTGTTGTAATCGATTACCTTAGACTTCTAAAAAACCACAAATTAATTTACAATGAAACATTGTCGCTGGGTGAAAGCTCACTTTTAGAACGGCAAAAGCTCGGATCGTTACACAGCAACAAATAATATAAAAGAAGAACATCCATTTCAAACTATTGAAAATATCTTTGGTAGTCCGATCTGAGAATATGGAATCTCTTTAAAAGATTTTTCTTTTGGCTAAATTATAGATTGAAATCTAAAGAATTGCAAATCTGCCTTGCATATGCAGCTTGTCGTGATATTTTGTTAAAGGATGAAATTATAAGCGATTATTTTTTATAAAACTTTACACCATGGACAAGTCTACAATTTCAAAGCGTTTTGCATGAACAATGAGTTTTTATTTGACTTTGTCTTTAAAGGAACTTTTACCTTTTGTTTAATATAAACCGTATTGTATACCCTTTCATATACTACCAACTACCTTTGGTATGTAATTTTATAAAAAAAAATTTAAGCATATTTATTTCAATTCATGATAGCCTCGAAGCGTCTCTAATTTTGCAGACAAAGCACTTTGAATAGGGTTCATTGACTTATATTTACATAGAAGGGTTTGTTGTGTCTATATTAAACTCGAAATATGAGCAAACAGTTAACGAAAAATTTGTTAAAACAAAACTTCTTGTAAAGTCAGTTAAGCAAATTTACATAAATTGATACTATTTTATACAGGGTGTCGGTTCTAAATGTGGGGATTCTTATGAAAATCCTGTTGGTTCACGAGATATTCGAATAAAATTTCAGGGATTTAGGGAATATTTTAGCAAAATTAGAACCTTGTAGCTGATTAGGAAATAGGTCAATAACCGCTTATTTCTGACAGTGTCGCGATTTTAAAAAACACGTAAAATAACTCTAGGATCCTCCCAAAGTTGATTTTTGAGAACGACAAAAATCAATATTTGGAGAGTCTGAGCCATTTTTAGACGCTTAACGGTCTTGAAAATGGCAACATTGTCCGAAATGACTGTTTTTTGACCGACTTCCAAATGAGCTACGAGGTTCTAATTTTGCTAAAATGATGTCTAGGGACCGCCCTACAAATTCATTTAATAAGAATCGCCACATTTAGAACCGACACACGATATAGATGGAGAGATAAAATTTGAATTTAAACTATAATTCAATCCCAGATAATATATCTGTTGGATAACCTTTAATAATTGGTAATATGAACGTTTTCTAATATGGATAGTTGATTTCTCGTTTTCTATTTGTAAAGCACGGCTCGAATATAAGGAAATAATAAGTACCAAATGACCACTTACGTAAAATAATGTATATATAAAAAGTTATATCACATTGAACCATGAAAAAAATTCTCACAATGAAACGTCCCAATGAGACTGAAATATGTTCTTTTTCACTGAAATCGAAGAGATGCATGTTTTTTATCGACGCAAAAACACTCCTAAGGGGTGAAACCACCCGTCAAGCTTAGGCTAGAAGGAGGTGCTTCGTAATTTTCATATACTTCAAGATGGAATAATCGAATAGAACCTACGGCATTACCTTTGTGGTGAACAACGGTCTTACAGTAAAATACTAAATTAAACATGAGTTATAAGGGTTGAAATTTACAAAATCTTGATAGAAACAAAACAAATTTTTAACCGTTAGAGCATAATAACAGTACCTAGTTCTCATGGCTACTCACATTATTTGCCAAGCAATTGGAATCATATTTTATGAATATGTAGGGTTGTCCCTGGAAAACTTAATGATGTCCTAAAGAAAGTGTGAAAATTGCGATATTGTCCAAAACGATTGGTTTTTGACCGACTTTCAAATGATCTACGAGGTTCTAATTTTTTTGAAACAGTTCATAGGGACTACCTTACAAAACCTTGAAATATTCGAATCGTTCATCAACTAATAGGAGTTTCATAAGAATCGCCAGATTTAGAACCGACACACGATATAGATGAAAAGGTAAAATTTGAACTTGAACAAATCACATGTTCAGCCATTATTCAACACCGAATAATATATGCGTTGGATAACGTTCAATAATTGGTAATATGAACGTTTTCAAAAATGGATAATTGATTTCACGTTTTCTATTTATGAAATACGATTCGAATATAAGAAAATAATAAGTGCAAAACGACCTCTTACGTAAAATAGTGTATCTATAAATAGATCGTTATATGACATTGAATTTTCCAGTAAGAAACGATTCTCACAACTAGTAGAGTTGAAAAATGAATAGGAATCTAAATATGGTCGATTCTATTAGAACCTCGTAGCTCATTATAAAAGTTGATCAAAAGAGGATCGTTTTGGACAATATCACGATTTTTAAAAGCCTGCTACTCACATAGAATGACTCGAAGATCCTCTCAGCATTGTTTTTTTTTTCATTTTCTCCATTATATTCTGGAACAGGTCGAAATGTTTCGCATTTTTCATAGAATGCAATGGAGTAAATCGAATAAAATCAATGTTGGGAGGGTCTTTAAAACACTCTAAGTTTATATCAAGTTTTTGAAAATCGTGACATTATCCAAAACGATTGTTTTTTGACCAACTTCCAAATGAGTTACGAGATTCAAATTTTGCCAAACGGTTTCCATGGATCGCTTCTACAAATCCTTAAATAATTTTTCGAATCTCTCGTCACAGAATTGACCATATTTAGATCCGACACTCTGTATAAGAAATATATCTGCTTCGTCTGAATTTGAACTTTGTCTTTTTTTAAGCTTGCGTAGGAACAAAATGTTAAAATATATATCCGTTATACAATCTTCTGTCCGTGTATTAATAATAATAATAACAATGATCATGATAGTTATGAGAATATAAAGTTTCATGCTTCGTTTGTTTGTTTACAGACACACTTTTCATCATAGAGTTCTCTCAATAAGCAATCTTAGAAAGTGAACGTTATCAATAAAGTTGATTCATAAAACGATTATTTTGATTTATATCTTCTGTAAGAGAAAACTAAAATTCGTATTTATATTCATTTATTTTCACCATTCATAGTAATTAACTTATCTAAACTATAATTTTTGTTTTTTCATTAATATGAAATGTGTAATTATCATTTTCATCGGTATACATGTATGTATAATGTATAAAAAATTGTCCGTATAGTCTATTATTATGACAAAATATGGAATAATTGTATTAAAAATGTGAAATATGACATGGAGTGACCAGTCAGTGGGAAATGTTTATGAGGCGGATACAATATCACACCTGTACAATCTGTGATAACAATAATTTATGATACTGTAGATATAGCGAACTCAGCAGGACTTAAATTTGAATGAATTTGGCACATATGTTAAAACGTTCTCAATCATCAATAATACATAAAATATATAAGCGAAACTATATTATTGTAAAACAAATAAGAAAAATTGAATTCAATCCATTTTAAATTTCAGTTTTTTGATTGACACTGAAAACTGCTTGTGGCAACATAAATAGAACTGTTATAGTAACTTTTCGTTCATGCATTCTTTTTATTATTTATTATTATTTCACTTCAACTATTAAAATGTATCCGGCAGCATATACTCCAATTTTCTCAAAGAAATTTCTTTCGATTTACAAGCAGCTCTAGGCAGCTTTATAAATATTTATTTCATGAACAATTCGTCGACGCACTCAATGGATATACATTAGAAACAAAATTGAATATTAAAGTTTTAATATCAAACTGTTGTATGAAAAAAATGCTCTGTCTTCGTTCTATTAAATACAAGAAAATTTTCTACTTGGTTGACGATACTGCGAACTTTATATTAATTTCCATGAAAATTCAATAAATTATAAAGCGATAACAACTTCTAACTGTTGAAAAAGTATAGATGTACTTAAAATAAGCACAACTTTATCAACAATGGAAAAGTTGAAAGTTTTATTCATATCGTTAATTATTCTAATTGCTCGTTCTATTATTTCATAATTAAAACGAATATATTTGACGGAATTTATTTAAATTGCGGAAATAAACAAAATTTCTATTGTCTTTAAGAGCGAATAATGCGGATGTGATCCTGCGAAAGCTCCACCAAACGCCCTCTCTACCGAAATTCAGTAAGCTTTTAATTAGATCCGCATAGATATTTTTAACATAGTGTAAAATAAAAAATTAAATTCAAAGCTGTGTTGTGGTAGAAATAGTTCGACACAATATTTCTTTAATGTTAATTTTAAATTGTTTAACAATATAATTGAAATTTAAATTTGAATTCGATCTGAATATTTCGTTGCTTTATTGCCGACCAAGAGGTGTGTAAAGTGGCGGTATCTTTATAAAATCTCCTGTAGAATATATGAAAATCAATACTGGAAATTTTATCATTTTCCTCAAATATTTTGAATTTCTATCAGCAGATGGCATAACTTTTAAGTTAACAAAATAATCCATAACACATTTAAAATAGTTTATGAGCTAATAAAGAAAAAAATGAAGAAAAATACTTATTCATTACAATATAATCGGTTTTAAATTTAATAATCCCTCGATGATTCTCAATTATATTTGTATTGTAGTTTAAGCTTCATTATTAAAGTGGATTACTGATCAATCCCTCTTGCCATAATTGATTTGATTAATTAGATTCTCGAGATGAATAATTTCCTATAATTATACCTTACGGATAATTTAAAATAATTGTTCTAGTCGATCTGGAAATGTATTATTGTACTTAAATCTAACAATGTAATGCGACGAATCCAACACAGTATTTTGTGAATGAAATGCAACAGCTAGTCGCTCAATACTATCAAAATCGTCCTATTTAACCGCAATTGTTTCGTGTTCCACTTCTCCATAGGTAAAATTTAATAATTTTCGCATTAAGATATTTTTAAAATCGACCATTAATAATATTTTCAATATAAATATTACTATAATGTTAAAATTGAACCATCTATTGTCGGTTTCAGTTTCATGAATTTATCAATGGAATAATTCACAAGAGTGGATCAATGAACGAAGAAATAAGTTTGAATAATTTCGCCGTCCCGATCAATGACGTGAAGTTTTCAACGGTACTCTTATATTATCTCATTCAAAAAATCAAGAATATTAACATCGAAAAAATCCATTGATATTAAATTCGAGGACGATTTAGGCGTAATTCTAATTTGAATTATTAAAAATAATCTATTTATCAAAAGATACTCTAAAAATAGTTGGCACAAAATATGTAAATTCTGCTGTACCGTAATTTCAGGGTACATTATTTAGTTTTATATTTAATAATGAAATTTTCTACTTAATTGAATCAAAATTATCGATAAAACCGTGATATATACAGTGTTTTTTTAAAAGTGGTAACTCTTATGAAACTCCTACTAGTTGGGGAGCGATTCGACAAATATTTCAAGGACTTGTAGAGTGGGGCTGGAGACCATTTTAGCAAATTAGGACCTCGTAGCTTATTTAAAAGTCGGCCAAAAAACGATCGTTTTGAACAAGACTGCGATTTTCAAAAACTAGCAAAGCACGCAAAATGACTAAGAATGACTCGAGAATCCTCCCACTATTGATCTTTTTCGTTTTTCTCCATTGTATTCTAGAGAAAATGCGAAACATCTCCACCTGTTCCAAAATAAAATGGAGAAAAACGAAAAAAATCAACGTTGGGAGGATTCTCGAGTCATATTAAGTCGTTTTAAGTGTTTATTTCTTTTTGGAACATCCCGACATCGTTAGAAACGAGCGTTATTTGACCAACTTCCAAATGAGCTACGAGGTTCTAATTTTACTAAAACGACCTCTAGACGCCCTTCTATAAATAATTGAAATATGTTTCAAATCGCTCGCTAACTAATAGGAGTTTTATAAGAATTGACCACTTTTAAAGAAACAACCTGTATATACATAACAGCTTTTCATCGACAATTAATATTAGCCGCAATGTTAGTGTTAATTGTGCAATTTAGCTCGTATTTATAAGTACATGAAATTATTATGGGCATGAGATATGCTATAATAAGCGTATTTAATAAAAACAAATACCAAAATACAGTTCGAATAAATTAAATTCTCGTGATATATAAATCGTACACAATGAAAAATTAGATTGTTTGTCTCAACTATTTTAAATAGCTAATTTCGTTTTTAACAATAGATAATAAAAATATTGCATTCTATTAAAATAATAAAAGTTATAGAAAAGCAAAACCAGACTGTTGTGGACGGAATATTGAATAGATATAACCGCCCGGCGCATCCACCATTTGTGCAATTCATCTACGGATAGAGAAGCCGAATATAAAATATTTCGACTGTAAAAT
>JAZBGW010000246.1:3117-19079 GCA_037464815.1 Mylabris variabilis
GTGCCACGATATTCCTAAAGGATTCTCATTTATTGTCGTATTCAAACCCAAACGACCTGGCATCATTGCCATTATTTTCCTAATACGAAACATTTATATGTAAAATAAATCAATGAAATTTAGTAAAACATACCTGAGAAAAATACGGTTAACTCTATTTGTTTTGAATTAAAAATCAATTAGAATTAGGGAAAATTAGGAAAACTTTTAAAACTGACAGATTTCTAGGTTATACTAAACATAACCTCTCTTCTAAATGACAGACTCAAAGTAACCAGTTTGGTAACCAATATTAAACATAGTATGTGGCCAAATTTACAGCGCTGCCAATGTCAAAAATTTAATTTACGTATTATTCTTACAATTAGTACAGTGAACCCTCGTTAAAGCGAACCCCGTTTACACGAACACCTCAGTAACACGAATACAAATAGAGGTCCCTACAAGATTTCTTCTCATATCTAGAACAAAATCCCGTTAAGACGAACAGCGTTAAGACGAGCAGGCTTTTTTCGTCCCGAAGAGTTCGTACTAACAAGGGTTTACTGTAAAATTTAACACAAAAAGCTTTTTAATATGTACTATTTGCAAGTTAATTAAATATTTTGCCACAAATTCAGCTAAAAAAGGAGGCAAAAATAGTACAAATAAATAATAATAAACTATAGAATTAAAAAAATGCCTGTACAGCACCGTACACATTAGTAAAATGTAGAATTGAAACTTTTAAAAGTGTGGGAAACAACGAGAGAAGGGAGGGTACCGTTGTGTATACATCGCTTTCTTTTTCTCCACTCTTCTTTCTCCTTCTTTCTACGTTATACCTTTCTTCTCTCTCATGTAACGAAATGTCCGTAATAAACACGAAATTTCACTCTCAATTCGCGTCCTAAGAAGTTTCACTTCAAAAAAAAAACATAGGAATCATACTTACAATTTTAGCCATGCAGTGTCGTAAATTGGTTTATACTCTATTACATTTAATATGTTTCAATAAGAAGACAAGCAACCGAATCGAGCTACAGTCTTACGTAACCAAAGACATGCTCAACTAACTTCGAGGTGGAATAGCGTTTTACAACCTGTACCATGCACTATTTTGATGTTTAGAGGAAATTTAGGGAGACGTGGCG
The DNA here is from genome assembly GCA_037464815.1 of Mylabris variabilis. Classification (NCBI taxonomy): domain Eukaryota; kingdom Metazoa; phylum Arthropoda; class Insecta; order Coleoptera; family Meloidae; genus Mylabris; species Mylabris variabilis. The sequence continues at coordinate 4,251 of JAZBGW010000246.1, forward strand.
ACGCTGTGTAGTTATAAGCAATTTCTAAACATACCATTTTATATGTATGGTTACATTAATAAATGTGAACCGCGAACTGAACTCTTGCCGATTGTTTAAATAATTTCGTTTTGTTTAAAAATGGCTTTAATTTGCTGTTAATTTTATTATCCTTTTTTATTTGTATAGTTCCCCATTTCAAATGGAATTATGTGTTGTTCCACTGCATAAACACAAACAATTTATACAAGATTGTTGTCGTTTAATAAACGATGAATGGAAACGTAGCGATACTGCACGTCTCCGTAGTTTAGAATCATCATCTGATAGATTACCAACAAATTTAATTTTATTAAAAGATAATCAACTTATTGGACATGTAAAATTGTCACCAATACCAAGTATTAGTGATGCATGTTTTGTTGAATCGGTTGTAATTGAGAGACAATTACGTGGTCAAGGTTATGGTACGATTCTAATGAAACAAACAGAGGAATATTGTAAAAATTTTTTATATTTAAAATCAATTTATTTATCAACAAAAGGCCAAGAGAATTTCTATAATAAACTCGGCTATACCCAATGTCTACCGATATCAATCTATGGAACTTATCGTCAACCGATAACTGCTAATCAATGTAAAGAAATTAATAGAAATTTAGATATTTGTACAACTAAAACAACAGCACCAAAACCGCCGCCGTTACCAACAATAAACCATCTACTGCCAACAAATACAAAAACGTTTATGATGAAAAATTTATAAAAAATTCTGCCATAAAGAAAGTTCAAATTCTATAAACTATTAATAAAGTCTAGTCATGTATTTGTTGTGTTTTTTTTATCAAACATATATGGTCCCTGTTGTTAAACACAAACAAACAATTATTGTTTCGAACAAATTCCACAAATTTTTCCATAATACTCCGGTTGTGTTAACGACTCAATTAAGAATCGTCCTAGATCATATTTGCATATCTCACGACCAGGAGATCCATCAATTTTCACCACATAATCACCACTTGCTTTATCTGTAAATGTTTCAATTATAACGATTTGTTTAAAGAAATATTTATAAATAATTACCACAAATGTGCGGTGGCAATACGGCAATATACTTCAAACCGGACGCTTTAATCAAATCCAATTGTCGTTGATGATCGGCGTTCAAATCACGGAACACCGCTGGTACTTTATCCGGTTCGTAGAACAGGAATGCTGATAGACAAATCGATATGATCTCAACGCCTAGTTCTTGCATTGCTTTGATGATGTTCCGGGTGCCATCACTCAATACAGTTGTTGGTTCTAGTGCGTTACGTGTACCTAATACAACAACAACAGCTGTAACATTCTTACAGGCATTTAATACATCATTGTATTCTAAGACGTCTCCTTGGACGACTTCAACACTGTTGCGTAGGTCGTCCGGTAATTTAGCTGGATCACGTACAAAAGCACGTACATTATAGCCTGGAAAATTACATAAATATTAAAATAAATTGATGCTTTTTTTAGGGGAAATATACCTTTTTTAACAGCTGCTTGAACGGCACATATACCGGTCATACCAGTAGAACCAAATATTACGATTTTCTCCATGTTTTCTCAATATACTGCTACATAAATATACCGGATTTTCGTCTAATCAGAATGACAAGCAGATTATCTTTTTTTAAGTTCTGATTGTTATCACTGTACACTAATTGCAGCCCTCCACTGTATTTTGCTACAAGAATATTTTATTTAGCATAATTGTATAGTAAAAAAAAATACAGTTCTTTACACAATGTTCGGTGTGATTATAACAATAACAACAACAATTATTTTTATTTGAAAATTTGACTAGCTTTTCTTCTGTGGTAATTTCTGTGGAACATTTTATATATTGACGAGCTACAAATATATTTAACCTAACTTTTAAAACTATTTGTAGCTCAATATTCTTTTTTAACTATTCTATATGAACACAAGAATAATTAGCAGAGTGTTGAATTTTATGAGAATTTTGACGGCATTATACAATTTTTATATAATTGCTCTTGATTAATCTTTGTTTTATTTATTCTGCATATAGAATTATGTCACGCTGCATTTAGCTCTAGTCATGTTGTCTTTAGTTGTCAAATCTTTGAGGTTATGTCAATTGTCATGTTATTTGCGTTGAATCTAATTTTCCAAAATTTCCACAAAATCTCTTCATGGATATAGATTCAGAAAGTACGGCCACATCGAATGATGAAAATACCGAGAATTTCTGTGATAATCCAACACGTGATACATTAGCTGAAGGTTTGATGGGCCTTATAAAGCCAACTGTTGATCAATTAGATGAACGTGTTCGAGCTACCAGGTAAATTAAATATTAAGCTTATTCAATATTCATTGATAGTTATTTGTAGGATATCACAATTGGAATTGAAACAGTGTATAGAATCATTACAGGAAGAATTGAAGAAGATCTCAGAGGCACAGCAAACAACAATTAATTTGGATGTTTATGTTAAGAAATTGATAAATGCAAAACAACGTGTCACTGTATTGTGTAATATATTGCAAAACGCTCAGGATCGTTTGAATAAAATCCATATGTCTATAGAGAAAGAGGCTGTTAAGAGGAAATTATTATTGAATAACGTGATAGAAGACAAAACTCCACCTGCGTCTTTACCATCAACAACAACACAATAATAATGTCATTAAAAACACCAGATTATAATTTAAACAATTTCCCAAACGTATATGAACCAAGTGAAGACACATTCTTGTTCCTGGATGCTATCGAGAAAGAGATTGATTTTATTAAACAGCAATCGCCCAAGTTTGCAGTCGAGATCGGCAGTGGCAGTGGTGTTGTAATAGCAGCCTTAGCAACAATTCTTCAAAATACATGCGCTTATTACGCAACGGATATCAATATAGAGGCGTGTTTGGCAACAAAACAAACAGCAAATTTAAATAACATTAACATTGATTGCTTAAATATGGATTTACTTTGTTGTTTTCAATACAATCAATTCGATATTATTCTATTTAATCCACCATATGTTGTGACGGATAGCCAAGAGGTTGTTGGGAATAGTTTGAATCGCGCCTGGGCTGGTGGTCGTAATGGTCGTGAAATTATCGATAAACTCCTAAAATCCCTAGATCGACTATTGAGTGATCGTGGTGTTTGTTATATGGTTCTGTTATATCAAAACAATATTAACGAGATTGTATCGTTGATGGGGCAATTAAAATTTCACAGTGACTGTATATTGGAGCGCAAGATTCCCGGTGAACATCTATTCGTCTATAAATTCTCTAAAACCTAAATTAAATCTTGTTTATATTGTTGTTATATTGTATAGTAAATAAATAAATTCTTATATAGTTGTAATTTGTTGTTTATTAATTTAAATTTCGCGCAAATTTACCAGTATTGCCACTATAGACATTGTAAAGTATTCAAAGAAATGCACCAATGGTGTCGTTGATGTCAGTCTGAGTCAAAATGGCTGCCAGCGATGATGAACCTATGCATCATTTGTATGAAGTATTTACAACTTGTTTTAATAAAATAGCAAATAAAGCACCAGGTAAGTTGGTTTTTCTTATCAATAATTTAGTTATCTATAAATAAATATTTTATAATTATGCGGTTCGATTGATTTAAATTGGGAAATTTTACGATTTTATAAAAGTGTGAATATAGTAACTCAAAACATGACAATGAGATGGGGGGTATATAACAAGCGTGTACAACCTAAAATATTAATTTTAAAAGAAAACTGATTGTTTTCTAATCGAATTTCAATATAAATTTAAACGAGAACCATACGGGCTTTATTTAAATTGTAATTCAATCGAATTAATTTCGTTTGATTATCGAGAGGAGTTGCTTGATTTTCCTCTAATTCAAAGTTTTCATTTGTTTGATTTGTCGATTGTCAATTGTGTTGTTTTTCTTGAATGAAACTACTAGATTGTGACTCTTATTATTATTTTGGTAAAATGAAAATTTTCGTATTTTTCGTGAAAATTCAAAATTATCCGGAATCATCAACAATAGAATGTAATGTTTTTGTGTCAATCTTGTTTGTATCTTCTTCTGTGCATATGTTGGAATATTGATGGAGCCTTTTAAATGCTTATTAACCGGGACACCTCAATTTCTTCGTTATTTTTAAATTGATTTCATCTTCCCAAAACAAATCATGAAATATAATTTGTTTTTGTTATTTTTATTATCATCAATGTGATTTAATTAAAAATTAATTTATTTCAATTCGACAACATTCATCTTTGTTTTGTTTTCTATCAATTTACAAAACAAATTAAATTTGTCACTATTAGTGTTTATTTTCTACTTTTTCTCTGTGGATGTGTACAGAGTTTACAGAAGTTTATTCCGTTATTGTAATAAAATGTTGATTTTTATCTAAACCTATAATTAGTAAATGTTCTCTTCAATCAACTGTTGCAATCTGTTTTCATTTGTTGGATAATTTTTTATAAATTATTCATTTTGCTTTGACTGATAAAAAGCTAATTATTGTTAATTAATTGGTCGTTTTTAACGTTAATTTAGATTTTTTTCCACTAATTGTTAACAATTTTTTATTGTTTCCTCTTCTACATTGTTTCCAAGTAGATTTATTGAATTGAGTACTTTAGATAAAAATTTCGATTTGAATGACTGCATAACCGTCAAACGAAATCGTATCAATATATGATAATAATTATCATTTAAAATAATTGAAAATAATCAATTATATACGATCACTTAAATGAACTAATAAAGTTTGCTTTTCTAAAGAGAAACAATGGGAATTTCTTGAAAATAGATTTATTACTGCGACTACTACAACACTATAATCTTGAAATAGAATAACTTTTCTCAAGATGAGACTACTCTCCTTGTAGTAAAAGTCGAGAGTTAAAATATAAGTTTTCGGATATCTTAGAGAAAAGTCTTTGGCGAAATAGGTGGAAATTTTTCTCGATCAACAACAAGGTAGTCAAACTGGATTTTTACTGTTTTCACTGAAGTATTAAATTCCGTGAAAGTTTAGATATTGAATTCTGTCTTTTGGCAATTTTCTAAAAGTGATTTCCTTTTTGATGAATTAACGTAAATCTTCCCGAATTTGAATAACCACATTTAAGGTCAAGTATGGCTCAATAAATTGGTCGATTTTTGATCTTACTGTCCCTGTTATTTAAGTTATTTGGATTTTTTATAATAAGATTGATATTGTTGTTTTGATTAAAATTTGTACAAACATTTAATTAATATCTTAATTATTGTTTCCTTAATTTAAGAGGTATAGTAAGAGTATTTAACGAGAAAGAGAACGTTGGAAATTCTAGATTATTTTTAACGTAATACCTCCAATAATCAAGAATTTCATTAATTACCTTTAGACATTGAAAGTCACACCTGTTGAATTTATATATAAAAAATATACTTATAATCGTCGATAATCTATTACTGTATTTGACAGAAATGAAATTTCTTTGTTATATGTGCCTATATTGTATGTAGTCTTTATTAAATTGCAATTTAGAGCGGGTTAATAAAACATTTTTCCAGACACCTTAATAGTACAATTTACCTTGTGGTTATAGTGTTTATTTTCTTGTACAAAGAGAATTTTTTTGCTTAAATATTGCTATTTCCAATCGTTTATGATTGTGTTTGTTTGTGGTCTTTTTGTGAAAATTTTGCTTGATTCTCATGGAAAAAACGACTACAGTGCAAATTTTAATTTTTAAGCAAAGTTTTTTTGTTGAAAACAAGAAAAAAACCATTTCCATTTCATCGGCAATTTATAATTGAATATGTATGTAAATTTTATGTACCGTTTTTTCTTCAATGTTCCTGTAAAATTATAGTTGTGGAAATGATATCTATGGATTTTTTTAATGTTAAAAAGATTTAGTTTATGATCCACATACAGACATTTATTATATTTTTCCTCCCTCCATCGGTTATTGTTATAAAAATAGGTGCCACACATATTATACATACAGGCATATAAACGTATCATATTTTTTTATTATTGAATTTTAAATTAGAAAACATAAAATTTTCGTTGTTTATATTATGTCTTTTTTTTATTTCCCTCAATTATTTTAATTTTGATTACGTCTAGATAGTAAACAGAAAAAAATTTAGTATTTCTCGTCTATTTTATGGGGTCTAACACAAATGTTGCAGTGTTAAGTTAAATGTTTTATTATCCATAATAATAGGTAATTAAAATTTAAGATATTTTCCAGTTAATAGTTTTGAAAATCTATTATTTAATCAAATTAATCCAATCTTTTCCTGTTGTTTTAATTTGGAATAAATGGAGAATTGTTTCATAGTTTAAGAATGTTGAACATTTTTGGTATAAACAATACATTAATTAGTTAACTCTCTATTTTTATTCTAGAAGAATTGTAATTGATGTTGAGAAATTATCGCTTATTTTTTAATTGTTTATATATTAATTAGGTGATCGTTTCTTTTTCGTTTTGATTTATCAGAACATATGGGTCATATTCATATTTATAAATTGAATGTTCATATTGGTCCCTATTCCGTGTACAGTTAGAGTTCATTATCCTTCTGTGAAACGTATTTTTTTCCTTCATCATCATCATCATCTCCATCTTTTTCTTCTACTTTTCTTTGGATTATTATTATTCTTTTGAATAACGCTTTTATAGAATTTAGTTATTATATAGTAGCAGGTGAAAAGAGATAAATATATGTGTAGTTTGTCTGAACTTGATGTTTTTTATATATTCGTTCTCTCTTTAACTCTCTTGTATATACACATACTATGTAGTATACTACACTATACTATACTATAGTATACACACACAAAACATCTGCTTTTGGTAGCCAACCGTCTTTCGGTCGAAGCAATTACAAGAGTTTTTACTCTTGGTATTAGGTTGAATGTGTTTTTGGTGTGTTTGTATTTCTCTATACTACATGTATACATTCGATTTTTTTCTCCTTTTTTTTGTATATAATTTGAATGTTGAATTCTTTTCTATTTTAACGTACTCGATGGAATTCTTGATTAAAACTGCTTCCACAACAATTTCATTCATCCCCCTATACATATAGATTATGGTTCTTGCTTTAAAAATAATCCGAAAGTTCTCTCTGTACCTAATTATTATTATATGGTTTAATCTTATGCTTGGAAGACCATAAATTATTTCTCTTCCTAATGGTAATGACACTTGAAGATAATACTCACTAACAGATATTGGTGTCAGAGGGTGATATTAACTTGACCGTAATATTGTTTGAGACGTGTTCGTTGGAGCGAATTGATTTCCACTTTAATATTACAATATGTCTAAATTAGATGAAGTATTAATTATAAGAATTCTTCTTAATTATTCTCTTATTTGTTTCAGAAAAACAAGGTTTCCAACCTCCTTATGGAGGCATTGACAACGGAATGGTGAGTAAAATTCATCGCAATTCTATTATTAATTCAATTAACACAAAATTGATTCTTGTATAATTTCTTAAAAATTCTCATTTATTTATGTATATTTTCTATCTTCTGTTTTAAGTTCATTTTATTGCATCAAAATGAACATGATTTAAGTGTATACTATAAAATTATCGTTGCGCTTTTTAGTAGGAGGGTTTTTATTACCACTGTAAAGAACCCCTCTTTGTTACATTCTACTATTGTCTCTTCGCCCCCTAAAAGTTACTTACCGATGAAGTTTATTGCGATTCATGTTGGTATTTCAATGTAGCGTTATAAATTTGGCTAAAATAGAAAGTAAAATAGAAAAGAAAATGAACATTTCACAAATTTCATCTATAGTAAATGAGGGATGTTGAAAATATTTTTATTAAAATATAGATTAAAATTCAAAATTACACCTATATTATTGAATCTTTTTAGCAGACGTTTTTTTTGTTTAGTAAACAATTAGTAATTAAAGATGTATAGCTGTCGCATGGAAATAGTGAATCTTATAAGAAAAGTTAAATTACTTTATGTTTGGCCTACTGTAAATTATGTGAATAGATTATTTTGCTTGTAAATAAATGTTCTCCGCCTCTGGTATAAGCTGTAAATTATCTTCTTCTATTCACAGAATTTACACGGGACAATTTCCTTTGTGTACCTCAGCTATAAAGTAATTTTATGTTGGCTTGTCTTATAAGATTCACTATTTCCATGCGACAACTATGCAGTTGTATATTTTTATCAGTTACAAAAATATTACGTTCGTTAGTGAGTCCTAAGTGTATTTATCATATATGAAACAAAGCACTAGGTGAACCAAGTGATTAAAGACTAATCTGCTCCCTTTTTTTTGGTCAAAAAGTATTTGAATTGCATATTACTGTTTTAATAAAGCTTGTTACAGTCGAATGTATTTCACCACCTATTGACAATAAGTTTGTTATTTTGGCTGATGTTAGTGAATGATTTCATAGCTAGCGTTCAATAAATGTAACATTATTGATTAAATCTATCTATTTACCTTCATAGCTCGAATTGAAACTATTGTAGATTTAAATGCATTCTATCTCCTGTTTGTACATACAAAACCCCGATTTCCAACTAAAGGAAATTAGATGAATCTAAAAAAGTATGTTATTTAATGTAGGCTGAAAGCAAATAAATAGATAAAGAACAGCTTAATTGAAAAGTTAGAACATAGATATTCGGTATTTTTCCTAAAGAATTAATTCAAATAGATCATTGTTTAGATTGATAATTAATTGCTTGTCAAAAATCATTTTAAAATTGGATCATATTGTAAATTGGTATGGATTTTTTACGATAAAACGCGTATCTCGACAATTAACTTTTGCCAAAATTTTGATTTATATATAAACAAGAAATGATATTACGAAAACATTTATTATTAGATACACTATTGAATAATATATTGTAAAATCGTTCAATAATATCGACTCTTATTATAGAAACACGTCAGAAGACTCTCTGATAAGATATCAATTATCTTTCACAATTTATTTAATTCTATATGTAAAATATAATTTATTTATTTGATTTTTCCTATTTCCCATAACGTATATTGCATATTACCTAGTATATTTTTATGTAAACAAAAATAACAAGAGAGAAGACGATCAAAGAGAATGGTGGTGGTCTTAAGAGCTATTTTTTTTGTTTTATGTTAAAGGCTTACGCGTTGAGCCCAACCGGTCCGGTATATACGGGTCCTGGCGCGAGTCCGACACAGGCAACCGGTGAACCCTTCACGGCGGACAGCCCTTATTTTCCTTTTAGTGCGCGACCCGGAAGTAGATTATCACCCGCGAAAGCTAAAATAGCAACAACAACGACAACAACAATAACACCAGGATTAAGGCCGACTAAAGAAGAACCACCACAAACTGGTGCAACTATAGATCAACAGTGGGTAAGTAAACAATACCCACTTTATTTTAATCTCATACATACAAGTTGCCCTAATTTATCTTATTTTTACGAATTAACTTTAATGATAATTTAGGGGAAAAAAATACGTATAGTAGAAACACGTCGAGTTCATCTTTTTCTCTTTTTCTCTTTGTATATTAAGGAGATGTTGTTAGATAGATTGTATATACCGACGTCTTTTCTAAAAAGGAATCCTTCTAAGATAATTGGCTTGTCAGTCATGGCAAATCACCCGGAGCGATCTATAGGAACCCGGAGGATTCCGGTGAAATAGCCTAGTTGGTCCTAGTCATTTAGGCGTTCAAATAGTAGCACGATCATACAATTTGTTTTTGTTTTCCTTCAGTAAACTGGACAGTGATATGTTAGAATAATTTTCTTTTCTGTTTTATATTACTATTTGTTGTTTTATTGTTGTCAAAGACAATAATAATCAAATTTAAATAGATAAAGATCATTATAATAATATTATTTACAATTGGTTGGGATAATTAAAAACAACAACTAAAAAAATTGTAATCGTATTGCCCATAAAATATATATAGATTATCATATAACATAAGCTAATCGCGCCAAACTAGTTATTTAACATTAATTAACCCCATTTAAGTCGTAATATTTGCTTATATTTGTATCTATGTATGTATAGTTAAATTAGGTAGAATGAATACAATTTCAAATTAAACATTGATTATTGATTTTTGTGAAATTTTCATCATACATGCAAGAAATATATTCGACTTTTTCTATCCCGTCAATCCCCAAACCCTATGGTCATAATATGGGAACTAAGCACATGAGATTTGATGATAGAAGTCCTAAAACTAATAGCGGTGGTAATAATGCGAAAAATTGATTAAAAAAAACAACACTATGAACTTTATGATCATTCTAACAAACAACCCTATATTGGCTAATAATGATGTATGTATACCCTGACCCCCAAGACTTGGTGTGTGTGGGGGCAAAGGGGGGAAACAAAGATAGAGTATTTGAAACTGTTAAGAGCAACAACGTAATGGGCGTGCTGTAATTCGATATCAACCGGATGTGTAATTTTTTTTCTTTCGTTCTTCTACTACCACTGTTACTATTACTACGTCTACTACTACTTCTTCATGAAAAAAAAAACTAGATCTTGTCACATATAATAAATGCGCCCCCTTCAATGTTAAAAAACGTATAGTAATAAAGAAAGAACGTTACTAAAAATCTTAAGCTTACTTTGTTGTTACATTATAAGAGGAATGGGGGGAAAAATTTTTATCAAGGAAAAATCTTTCGCTTGTGTTGGTTGGTAAGATGCCGTTTAAATATTTAATGGATAAAAGATTTGTTACTCTCATGAGGGAAAAGGGAAGAAAAGGAGAAAACTACAAGTGAATAAGTGAGTTTAGTTGAGTAGAGTAGAATAGAACGATCACCTCCCCCAAAGAAAACAACAACTTCTATTATGTGATACGGGTGCTTTTACCCTTAAAGGCGGAAAATATCGAGGTGTATAGTTTAATATATTATCAGAACTGTAACAAGTTACGATACACTTTTCTTTTTTATTTATTTTAGAAATGATTTATCTTTCTTTAATTCACTTCTGTTGTATTTAGAGTATAATAAATTTTTGTTATATTTCATAACACTTTTTATAGTTTCCTACATTCAATAATAATTGACAAGTGTTGTTGTATGTAATATATGAGAAATCATTCAATAATGTTTAAATAAATCTGTTCCTATTGTATATACATAAATACATTATAGATATAGAAATACATGTACATATCTATGAATATGTAGAGTTTTGTAATATATTAACTGTCTCTTTATATTGCGTATAATCTATGTGTAGGTTAACATGTAGACTTTCTAATTAATTTTTTTTCTTCTTCTATTTAATAATAAACAAAATTCAATAAGGCACATGTGGCCTGATTTTTTTTTTTCTATACTCCTGTAAAAATTAAATCCAAATTTGTAAACAGTTTTTTTCCCTCTCAAATATCTCATTGTTCAAGTGATTGGTCATAGGAAACAATAACATTTCTACCTCTACATACATGTCCATATTTATCAATTTAATCAATGGTACAAATCCAAAAAGGTTGTAAACTTTTTTCTTTTAATTTTTTTCACCTTGCATTCTCTATTATTGAAGCATTATTGTTCAATACTATTGTTTCAAGATCTTTTTTTTTTGAACATAAAAAAGACAATTTGAATAACTCCTGATTAGACCTACTATTATTATTATTATTATTATTACGATAATTATATTTGAAATGTAAAAAGATATAACTTATAGGATAGATTAGAAAGTTTTGGGGATTAATTTCTCTGTTTGTGTTTGATATAAAATCGAATGATATTACGCTGGAAGCTGTTTTCTTACATAAAACCAATCACTTAAGTCTATTTTATTGAAGGCCGTTTTCATGACACTTTTCCGAATACTCAGTAGTATTCTCTATTATCTGCTGTCAATTTATTGTTGCCAATTCAATTTTATTCTTTTGTTAGTCTTGTTTTATCGGTTTAAAGGTTTGAATAATCCCTCTAAAAAACATATATAGTCTTAAAGAAGTAGATTTTTAAAGAAATTAGTTTGTTAAAAATAATTTTTCAGTATTTTCAAATTATAACAATAGAACAAAATAGATGCCAAGCAGTCTGAGTAGTGCGTTGTGCACAGTTAAAGTGGGGAGAATAAAACCTCATATTATGTATATCAGAAACCATACCTATGTTTATTCTGTAAGCTATAGTAAATGTGAGGTTTTTAAATTTTCCGTCTAACAAGAAAGAAAATCTCGGTATTAATCATCATCAATTGATAATAAATGTAACAATAATCGGAAGTTATAAAGAATGTGTTTAATTCCGTCTTTTTCTTTAAATAATAATTGTTGATTAATAATGCATGCGATTATCAAAAGTTGAAGGACAATTTTAATTTTATTATGTATATTGAATTAATTTTATTATGTGCGGTGGTTTCAAAAGCATTTAATTAGTTTCTTTGTAAATATGATTTCGATTTACTTATATGAATTTTAAAATAATAACAATAACATCAAAAGAACTGTCCATATATTAAAGCAAATGACTTAATTTATTGTGAAAAAAATTAATTATAATGTAATATATGTATATAAAATTGAAAAAAATCCAATAATTTTGATAAACTCTCGTTGACCTTAAGCTTTAAACGAATTTCTGCCGCTAAAACTCTTTATCTTTTCGTCAAATGTTTTAAACCAATTAATTAAAAGTCTATTTTATCATAAATAAATTTTATTATAACATTTAATTTAAAATAATATACAGTAATGTAAATAATTATTATAGTAACAGTAATAGTTATTGTTGGTGTGTGTATACAACGTATAAATATTTTTCTCAAATCGCTTATTTTAAATTTATACTTTGTTACAAATAGTAATTGATTATTATTATAACATTATGAATTATCAAAATATTAGTTATTTGTTGTCGACAAGACAACAAAATTATTGGAGATTGAATAAAATAAATCAACCAGAAAGTGGAGTAAGTATTAGAAACTAAATTAAAAAAATAGAAGAGAATTTTTAAAATAAATTTTGGAACTATTCCCATATGAAATTATACTGGTGTTCCTCAAAAAAAGTCATTCATTTAATTATCATACATATAAATCGAATCTGCCAAAAGAGATCAATTTAGATTAGACCTAGAGATTAGAAACTAAACCACCTTTTGAGTATTTCAAGTTTACTGTAGACTTATAAATAAGAACTCTGAAAGTACTTCCTTTGTAACATACTATATATGATTTCGAAAGAAAAATCATCATTTAAATCTTCTTAAAAGTATAAATATATTGCTATTGCTTCTTTTATAGTTGTTATATGTCTGTTTTATGAAATTGAAATTGAAATTTTGGATCAATTCCAAATATTTTATCGAATCTTTTTTCGTTTCTGTTCTTGTTGTGTTGTTGTTGACATCGTTGTTGTTATTATTCTTAAATACAACATTATTGTAAGTTTTATATAATTTTTTGTTTCGAAATGTAATATTTCAAGAATGTGGATCGTTAAGAAGAATTTATAATCGCCTTCATTTTATTATTATTATTATTATTACTATTTATTTCAAACATAAGAAATAAATATATTATTTCCGTTCTCACGCTTCTATGTTAAATTAATTTAAATTGTTAAATGATGTTTTATTATAAATACATATAAATGGTTTTAAGGGTTGATCATTTACCGGCATTCTAATAGTTTTTAATGGATAGTGGCTATAGGAAAGTGGGGAATACTTCCTGCTTATTTGCCTATACTATAGGTATGTTGTTGAAAATTTTAAATTCAGCTATTATTTTGATTAAATGTTCTATTATTGCTAAGCAACTATCGGTTAAAAGTTTTGTTAGTCACCAACAAAGTTTCAAATTTTTTTTACACTTTTTAGTACTTATAAAGGAAGTACTGTTCCATATCTGTTATAATGAATATCTTTATTAATATCATCTTTGATTAATAGTTAAATAATAAATAAATTAAAATTCCATTAAAGAATTAATCCTATCTAACAATAAGTATTTTAAGAGGTGTTTCCTTTTAAATAGAAAAAAAGATGCCATTAATCTTAATTCCATGATATATGATTTTTTTTCTTTTAAGAAAAACTATTTTTAGATGACAATAAAGGAAATGCTTGCAACTTTAGAATTTAATCTTGTTTTAAAGATGTATTCATCACGTGTTCATTTCGATGTCATCATCTAATAATAATAATAATAATAATAATAATAATAATAATTATGAAGAATCGCCATAATTTTTATGCTATAGCAAAAAACTATATGTATAACATGATTTATAGTGTCGATCGTTTTAATCCAAACATTCCAATAGTTATTTCCTGATTGTTCATAATTAATATTGCATTAATAATATCCTGGTTAATTTTCATACCTGACAATAGTTGAGAAAAAAACAAGTATGTGTAGGATTCTTCGCATTAATTATTCTACTGAATTCCATTCTAATTTGAAATCTTTAAATAATCAACAATGTATTGATTCAATTAGGAAGAGAATAAACTTTATTAAAATTTTACTACAATTTCTTTTCTCATAATATATTATTTCTTGTAGGTATATACGTTTCCAAACATAATAGAATTTAGATTGGAAAATTATAGAAGTTATTTCCTTTTGTCTAAATACAGATATAAATGATGATATCGACAGAAAAAAAGTTATAAAATCTGATATAGTAATATAAAAAGTAGGGACATCTTTATATCTCTTGTAGGAGAGATATTCAAGGAAATCTGCTGAATGGTCATTCGAAATAACCCTAGATAATAAATTTCTGAATATAGATTCGAACATACATAGATACATACACATATGTTTCGCGTG
>JAZBGW010000246.1:19093-31988 GCA_037464815.1 Mylabris variabilis
TGTGTGTGCGTTAATTTGTTTCGATAAAATTACTCAATGGAAGTAGAATTTTATCGGTTTGATATTAAAATTTCTCCGGTTTAAAGTTCGATATGGAATTTATGCGATGTCTGTATGAGTAAAGTTATGGCCAATACGTGAAATATATTACTACAGATATTTTAAAGATGTAACACAAAGCTTTTGTACACTATATCCTACTTATAATAGTAGAAAATCGTAAAATGTAGGACATATCTAACATTTTAAAGATCTACTCTTTACAATAAATTTAAATAATCTCTGTATTTGTTTTTTTCTCTCGTTCTTTGTTTAATATAGTATGGTTCGGATGAATTTTCACATGACTCACCACGTTATACTTCACCAAATACAAGTACCACCGGATATTACTTAGGTTCAGATGGTACATCAGGTACTACAGTTGGTGATTGGCATCCATCATCATACAGTACAGCTTATCAAACATATGAAGCATATGGATTAATACCAGAGAATGAAGGACAAGGTTTACCACCAATGTCTTCATTAAGGCCTAATGGTACACCAGTAACAACAATCTCTGGTACAAATAATACAGCTTTTGGAACAAACCATACTGATGGTGTTAATAAAGCTTTAGGAACAGTAATTATAAAGTTTTGTAAATATTTTTAATTATCTTCTAATTTGTATATATTTTTTTGGTTTATAGATTTATCCAATTGCTGAACAAGCTAGTGCCAGTAGTTATAGTTCAGCACCATCAACTCCAGTTAGTTCACCACCACCATTAGCACCATCAGGATGGTTAGCCGCCAATCATAATACACCACATTCTCCCCATTATACACAATCTGTTTCTGTGAATAATAGTACAGCCCCTCAGACTTTACATATGGTAAGTTTGAGAAATTATTCATTTGTTTTAATTGCATTTTTGAGATTTTTTCCCCAATTATATGTCTAGAGCTTTTTTTATAAAAACATGCTTGATTTTCAAAATAAAATCTATTTTTTCGTTGTTAAAAATTTGAAGCATTTAATTTTAAAGTTTTAATTTTGTTATGAATAGATTTTGTTTTTATTGAAACACTTTTAGTAGTTAGTGATTTTTTTGTTTTTGTTTTGTTTTGCATGGTGTTTTTATTTTATTTTTTGTGTGAAGCCGCCAGCACCTGAAGCACAACGTTTAGATGATGCAATCGGATTTTTAAGGGACCAAGCTGAAGCCAATGTAAGTTTCTGCTCTCTTTTTAATTTATATTTCAATATTTTATAATAATATTAAGATTAATAATATTTATTTTTATGATAGTTTGTGTAATTGTTGTTTGTTTATTTTCAGGGAACACGAATGGAAGAAAGACTGGACGATGCTATAAATGTATTAAGAAATCATGCACATGCAGATCCACAAATTACGTTAGGACAGCTTCCACCAAATTTATCACAACACCAAATGACAACGTTAGGTTATGCTGCACCACCAACAGAACCACACATAGGACCTGAAACAGTAAAAGTAGAACGAGCAACATATAATACAAGTATATATTTTTGTTTTTATTAAAATTGAATTGATTATTGAGTTAATTCTATTTATTGGCTTTAGAAAAACGTAAAGAACCCCCAGATAGTGATACCAAACCATCATCATCCGTAGAAAGTGTAGTACAACCAAATTCAACTAGTGGGCCTCCGCCTAAAACAACAAAACGATCGAGGAGATAGTAAGTAGTATGATATCAAATATAATCTTAACAAATATCCTTTTTTATATTATAATTAAAAAAAAATGTTAAACATTTTACACCGTATTCTATTCATTATTAACTAGTTATATTGTATAGAATAGTTCTGTGTAGTATAATACAATTTTCAATAATTTAACGAGTAGCTGTTCAAGTAATGCTGACGAAGATGAAACTGATGATCCAAACAACAAGGCCATACGCGAGAAAGAGCGTAGGCAGGCTAACAATGTCCGTGAACGGTACGTAATGACAGACTAAAATCTATTACATTTCTATCTTGACCTTTTTTTAATCCTAATATTGTCCCATTTAATAAAATCCTTGAAATTATTTATCAATCTATTTGTATGGGCGTCTATTTATATTATTTTCAATATGATTTAAATAAATAAGTGCTAGATTTCTACAGTCATTCAAAAATGATTTACAAGAATGCAATATTATGCCTATTATACTATCCTTCATCCATTGTTTTTACTATTATAAGGCCCTTATTCAGAAAAACAAATGTTACGTTATTGTTAATATATTTCTAAATTTGAATACGTAACATTCGTGATTACGAATTTGGCCATAGCATGTGTAGTTGTTGAATGTTTATTTATAACTTATTGTTAATTTATTTTACAGAAACACTTTGAATATGGGCCTTTATATACCCCTACTTTTTGTATTGTTTATTTACAATTTAGCAAATAGCTGTCATTACGTACTACATGAATAAATGCTCAACTATTGGATACTACTCTTCTTTTTCACAAGTACCAGATTTTTACATATTTTTTTTCATTATTTTTTTTTTAAATTTTGTTTACATTTGGATCGCTACTCTTCATTTTCTTGCACATTTGTAAGAATCTTGTAGTTGTTCCAGTGCAGATGAAACAGAGGAGGGCGAATTAGATCCAGATATTAAAGCGCAAAGGGAGAAAGAAAGGAGACAAGCAAATAATGCCCGTGAAAGGTGTGGATTTTTTTTCTTTATTTCATTTTCGATGTTACAAAATTCGTGTATTTGGGCCTATATTCATTGCTAATGTTTCTCTGTTTTTTTTTTCATTAATTAAGACATTTGTACTTTACTTTATTCATATATACAAATTTAATGGATGTATCTATTGTTAATATAAAGTGACATATTTTTGTAGGATACGTATTCGAGATATAAATGAAGCATTAAAAGAATTAGGGAGGATGTGTATGGCACATTTAAAAACTGACAAACCACAAACAAAACTTGGTATATTAAATATGGCTGTTGAAGTAATTATGACATTAGAGCAGCAAGTTAGAGGTATTTTTATTTTATTTTATGGTAAAATAAAATATTTAATTTTTTTTTTGGTTAGAACGAAATTTAAATCCAAAAGCTGCATGTTTGAAGCGACGAGAAGAAGAAAAAGCCGAAGATGGTCCTAAATTAGGACCCGGACCACATCATATGCTTACAACGCCACATTACCCAACGTTGCCGGTAATTTAATTAATTTTGTCAATTATTGTTTAATTTATGTAATTTTTTTTTTGTTTGTTTCTTATTGAAGGGTGCTCCTACCAATTTGCCTCATAATCCAGGCCAACCACAATAGCAATGATAGAAGTAAAAATTTTATATTTGTACATAATAATAATTTTCGTACAAACGGCCCTCATCATTTGTTCATCATACATCATGCAAACAAACTATATTATATTTTTTTAAAAAAAATGTTCGTTAGTGATACAATACGATGTATTTTTATGTTTTTTTTTCTAGAAAATAATTTTCACTTAATTGATGATTATGATGGAGAGAAATGAATTATAATGATAATATTAGGAGAGAAGAAAATTGAGAGGCTTATCAATTTTTTTTCTCTTATCGTTATATTTGATTATAAACGAAAAAACCATAAAATTAATATATGGCTGGAGATCTGATGAATTGTTGAACAATTCCTGTGCCAAATGTACCTTTTATTATTATTTATTTATACTTAACTAAAAATACAGTAAAATCTATAGATGTACGTAATTTTTTGATCTCTTTTTGCCATTTTTTATCTTATTTTCATAGTGATGTTAGTTGCATTTTTTTTTGTCTTGTTCTCTCTAAAATTGTGTGCCATTTGTTATAATGACGAGAAACCGCTGAAGTATTGTTAAATATAAATCTTTTCTTATTTTGTTTTTAATCCTCTATCTCCAGCCATGCATTAACATAAATACAATATATGCGCCAGTATTCTGAAAATTAAAACAAATATAATTTCTATCAAATTTATTATATTATAAATATAATAAATCCGATAAAATTGTTGATAAGAATCCTTAAATATTTTTATCAGATTATTTTTACAACAAAATAAAATAGGTATTATTTTAACAATGACAATAGCTGCTGCAAACCTGTAAAGTTTTTTTATTTTAATAAATATTTATGGATTCTATGATTTTTGTAAAGATGTAAATAAAGTGTTCATTGCCTTCTATAGATTTCTTTTGAAGACATATATATTTTATTATGCAATATAACTTATAATTTAGAGACAGAACAAAATAACCAATCCTTTTTGAAATTTAATAATTGATCAATCGAATACTAAACTATTTTTTTTTCATTTAATTATTGATTTATTTTAACATATATTTTATTCGAGTAGTAAATTTAGTGCAACTCTCTATTAAAAGAATAATTAGTTTAGTGTTCAGAACAAATCTATAACCGGATACGTTTTATTAAACACAAATTTTAATTGTTTATTATTTTTAATTTTAAGTTTTTAATTATATTACTATTGTATTGTTTAGGTATATTTTATTTTAATATAAGCATAGTTTAGTTTTTTAGTGAACTTTTAATTTATATTGTTTTTTTTTTAAGTAAAAAATGATTGTTAAAGCTCTATTATTGATAGTTTCAATTTTTCAATTATTAAAAATTGAAACAATTAATTTTTTGTAGCTTATATTTTGTTGCGATGAAATGAAGAGATTTTTTTTGTATATTTCTGCAATAACGATGGCATAGTATGATTATCCGGTTTTTGTTGATGAAATTTCCATTCCATCGGCAGCCGTGCTTTGATTTTACTTAAATTTCTTAAACAAATTCAGGCAGCAGTTTGACGAAGACAGTGGCAGCCGATTTTTAGATATTTGTTATGTTCTCAGTTTTAAGTTTTCTTTTTCATTTATAATATTTATAAATCCAGTGCTTCATATAGAATGTGGCTCAATTTTCAATATTGGTGCAAATATGTACAATGTTTTGGTAATAAGGCAAAACTGGTCTTGTTAGTTATTACATTGTTGAACAACGTCTTCTTTAAGAAGAAGCAGACGAATACAAGACAGTTTTCTTTTTGAACTTTACAATGATTCTGTTTTGAGTGACTAGACGATTTTCTAAGCTTAAAAGTTTATGTATAAACGTTTAAAGCGAATGTGTTTTTAAGTATATTTAAAAAATATATATATAAAATAATAAAATACTGCGTGATGAAAATAAAAAATGATAAGTTAGGAATATACAGTTAGACTATGATATAAATGATTATCAATGTAAAATACAATACGTACATAATATACTATGTGCCATTTTTCATAAATTTTTCTATTAATTTGATGAGAATTCCGTTTACCTGACCGAATTTCTTTTTATCCATTCGTTTACAAATCACTAAAATTGGTAAATTGATGTCTCAAATTAATAAATTCAATAATTGATTAATTTTCCAGACAATTACCCGAAATGAATACATAATTAATCAAAGCAAGGAACAAACAGAAAATGACGACTAATTCAAGGATTGCAATGAATAAAATAAAATGTTTACAATTCACACAAATTACAGATGTAATATTAAAATGTTTACATTGTATTTCAATCAGTTGTCCAGAAGAGATTCATTATTTTGTGTAGTCTAGCTGTATGAAGGCAAAATTATGAATATTTCGAATATTACTGAAATTATTGATAATAACACACATATACCATGGCTTTATGATATTGATCCTGAAGATACCAACTGGATTATTACAAGTGCATTCATGATTTTCACAATGCAAACCGGTTTCGGTATGTTAGAATCCGGATGTGTATCAATCAAGAACGAAGTCAACATCATGATGAAGAATGTCGTTGATATTGTCTTAGGTGGTGAGTTGTAATCATACCAATTAACAATACGTGCATTCAAAAAATATCATTGTAGGTGTAACTTATTGGATGTTTGGTTTCGCCTTTTCTTTCGGCCGTGATCCTTTAACAAACCGTTTTATCGCTTTTGGTGATTTTTTCTTAGATCCATCTGTTGATAATCCACTAAAAGGTGCGATTTATGCTGCTTTTATCTTTCAATTATCATTTGCCACAACGGCTACAACTATTGTTAGTGGCGCTATGGCTGAACGTTGCGATTTTAAAGCCTATTGTCTATTTAGTTTTTTGAATACGGCAATTTATTGCATACCAGCCGGTTGGGTATGGGGTGAACATGGTTTTTTGAATCAATTAGGTGCAGTTGATATTGCCGGCTCAGGAGCTGTCCATCTTATTGGTAATATTAAATTTTTATAAATCTTTTGATTTTAAATAAGCGCAATTGTCTAGGTGGTAGTGCTGCTATGGCAAGTGCTATGATGTTAGGTCCGCGATTGGGCCGATATGATAAAGGTATCGCTGCTTTACCAATGGGTAATCCAGTGAATGCCGCTATGGGTTTATTTGTATTATGGTGGGGTTGGTTGGCCTTCAATTCCGGAAGTACTTACGGGGTAAGTCAGTTCAATTCTAATCAATTTACAATACATTAATTTTTTCTAATTAAGTTAAGTGGAGCTAAATGGCATTACGCGGCGAAAGCAGCCGTAATGACAATGATGTCGTCTTTCGGTGGTGGTACTACTAGTTTAATTTACACAATAATAACATCAAAAGGAAAAATTCATCCACTTGACATTATTAATGGTATCCTTGGTTCTTTGGTGGCTATAACAGCCGGATGTTTCCTTTATACAGCTTGGGAATCATTGTTAATAGGCTCTATCGGTGCATTGTTAGTCTGCATAAGTACTCCACTTTTCGATATGGTATTCATGTATCTTTGGTGTATATTCTTATTTAATCCAGATTTTTAGGTGCACATCGATGATCCTGTAGGAGCTAGTGCTGTCCACGCTGTCGGAGGAATTTGGGGTAATTCACATTGAATAAAACTAACATAAATCATTACTTATCATGTTATAGGAGTTCTAGCTGTTGGATTGTTCGCTGATAATCCTTATCCTCTTGATACCACAAATGGTAGAAGTGGTTTATTTAAAGGTTCGTATATTTCGTCAGTTATACCGGGTGAGTCACCTAAAACGAAAAGTTCTTATGGTAACTTACATTATTTGGCGAGAGAATCGAAAAATATTTCAAGGATTTATAGGAGTATCCCTAGAGAACATTTTAGCGAAATTAGAACCTCGTAGCTCATTTGGAAGTTGGTCAAAAAACGCTAGTTTCTGGCGATGTTGTGATTTTCAAAAACTAACTAAACACGCAGAACAACTTAGAATGACTCGAGGATCCTCCCAACATTAATATTTTTTGTTTTTCTCCATTTTATTCTAGAACAGGTGGGAATGCTTCGCATTTTTTAGAATGCAATGGAGAAAAACGAAAAAAATCAATATTGGGGGGGTCTTCGAATCATTCTTAATCGTTTTACGCGCTTAGTTCGTTTTTGAAAATCGCAGCCTTGTTCAAAACGAGTGTTTTTTGACCAACTTGTAAATGAGCTAGAAGGTTCTAATTCTGCTAAAATGATCTCCACGTACCACCCCACAAATTCTTGAAATATTTTTCGAATCGCTCGCCAAATGTTTCGTTTTAGGTGACTCACCCGGTATATATTTATCATTGATTGTTTTTTTAATATAGGTGGCGGCTGGTATTTGTTGGGCGTTCAAGCTCTAACTTGTGTTTGTCTAATGACATGGGGTATATTTTCATCAATTATCCTATTATGGTTTATTAATAAATTGATAACAATCCGTTTGGATGTGGATGTGGAACTTTTAGGAGCCGATTTAACTGAACATCTAGTTAAACATGGCAATGTAAATAAGATAATTTGCTACATTCCATTAGAATTTTAATAATGAATTTTTTTTGTAAATAAATAGGTGGGTGTTTCCAGAGCATTATCGGCATTGCGTGCATTCATTGATACGACAGAAATTGAAAGAATGGAGGAGATTGGTAAAAATCCGATGCACGAAAAAAAATTGTATGTCGTCAAACGTTTAGGACGTAAACGTCAGTACACATTTTCATGTATTATGAAACATATAACGAGAAATCGCAATTTAGGTATTAATTTAACGAAAAATCTATTCCCGAAACGGTACAAGAAAAAAATGAGCACAAGAACAAAACGGATGGAAGTGGCAACAATAAATGAAGAAGAGAATGGTATTGAAATGAAATTGCCACCATTTCAAATTGAAGATATACCAAAAACACCACATATAGCATGGACAAATTGAATGATAGTGTAAAATAATTTATTATAAAAGACGCTTAAATCTCTCTATAATACGAATACCTAAATTAATAGTTTAATCAAAATCGGGTGGAAGTGGTGGTGGTGGTGGTGTTCTACTCGTGTCATAATTTCTATTTTCAGGCAATAATGGTTCCGTTAGACCAGATTCCAGATCTTCGCGTCGTTTTGGTGCTTTATAATATGCAACCTTCGACCCATCGCCAGACGATCGTTTAAACGTTAACGAAAGCATTATAAGTAGCAACAGTATAACACTTGAAAAAGCAACACCTACATAAATCTTAAAATGTTCAGCATTTGTGTACTTGAAATAAACGAATAATAATTAATAATAATAATCTATTAATTTGTTTAATTAATGAAACCATACCAAAACTCGAAGACATGCTGAATTTTCCAGTACTGATGAGCATACTGTGCAAGAACTCGAACCGGCTTGGACTTGATATTGACCAACTGGACATATTTTACAATAAGACTCATTACCATTACTGTACGTATTTCTGGGACAAACCACTGGAAATTATTCAGATTGTTTTAATAATAAAATTTAAAAAGTATACCGCCCTGTTTCTCTAAAAGTAGACAATTCGGGTGAAACTCGTATTAATTGACGGGAGATTTCAAAAATATTTCAAGAATTTATAAGAGGGTGCCCAGAGAACATTTTAGGAAGATTAGAGCTTTGTAGCTCATTCGGAAGTCGGTCAAAAAACGCTCGTTTCTGACGATGTCGCGATTTTCAAAAACGAGATAAACACACGAAACGAAAAATAATGACTCGAAAACAGTGATTTTTTTCATTTTTCTCTATTCCACTCTAGAGAAAATGCAAAACATTTCCACCTGTTCCAGAGTAAACTGGAGAAAAACAAAAAAAAATAATGTTGGAAGGATCCTCGAATCATTCTAAGTCGTTTAACGTGTACAACTCGTTTTTGAAAATCGCAACATCATCAAAAACGAGCGTTTTTTGACCACCTTCCAAATGAGCTACAAGGTTCAAATTTTGATATAATGCTCTCCAGGGACCTTCCTATAAGTCATTGAAATATTTTTTTGAAATCGTCTACTTTTAGAGCAGTAGGCCGGTATATTAGATAGTTACCACAAATTCCGGGATGTTTTCGTTCAACACCGAATCCTGGAGGACAAGTTGCAATCAAAACAGGCCCTTTAGACGACAGGTGAGCTTTTTCTGTATCATTACGAATTTCTCTCGGTTGAAATATAGATTGTTTTATGTTTAATTGTGAATAGATTGTTAATTTTTCTAGGATTTTTATATTTTTCACAACAATAGCTGTAAGTTTTGATGTAATATTCATCTGGCAATTGATCTGACATAAATTGTTATCAACCGGGACCATTTCAGGTAAATGTAGCATTTTTACAATGAACGTCATATTAATTAAATGATTTCCATCCTTTAAAAGATAATGTTTCAAAATTACTATAATAATGTTATCGATGAAAATTTAAAATTTAACCTGATTCATACAGTGCGGTCGTTTAATTTCCACTTGACAAATCTTCTGTTGAAATCCACAGATCAATTCGTTCAGTAATTTCGGTAGATAATTATATAAAATATCACCATCAATTAACGAACATGTTTGATTTAAATCATATAGAAGATTTGTGCGTATTTTATAAATTGGTGGTGTTACAACAACAAGACGATGGTAGGTTTTTTGTAAATTTGCAGTACCTTCAATTTCCGATAATCGAGAACTTACACTACAAGAATAATTACCACTATCACTCGGTGTAACATTTTCAATTTCTAAATTACCATCATCTGTTATACCGCCTAATTAAACAAAATTAATTATTAATAAATAACAATAATTTTTATTAAAATACTTTGAATTGCTTGTTCGTTATTGAACATCCATAAATATCGTGCAAATCGATTATCAACAACATCACTATGATTACCACAAGGGATTACAACTTTTGCTGATGGTAGACTATAAATATAATTTGCTGTGTTTTCAACTTTAAAGTCGTTGTGAAAGAAATCAGCACCATCATCGATGATTTCACGTTTTCTCCAATGATCGTACAGACCAAACAAGAAACTTCGCCGTCGTCTTATTTCAGGCATTTGCTTATTATCGATAATTAAGCCTTGATCGATTTTCAAATAATTCAAACATTTAATCGGCGGTGGACTAGATGCTCCTTCAATTCTATCAATCACTGATCCTATTAATGTATCAATAACACACAAACAATGATCATTTCTATCGAAATCATTTTCTCCACAACCATCCAATTTGATATTTGCTGGTAGATTTAATTTACTTGGAACAAATGTGTAATTTATTGTCGGTAGTGTTGTTATCGATTTAAGTAGTTTGTTTTCAATATCTTCCATATTTAGAAGATTCGACAATTTTGTACCGTTCAATTTTCTTGCTAGTTCATTATCTGGTTCATTTACAAACAAAATAATACATTCCTCGTTATTATTTGATTTATTTCTATGATCAGTTAACGGTGTTATTGTTGTTAATCTTTCGATAAATAAACTTGTAGTAGCAGTCTGGGTTGTATTTGGAATGATAACTGGTAAAGTTAAATATATCGGATTATAAGAAGAGATTGTATCATGTTCTGGAGGAATTTCAGGTGTAGTTGCGGAAGAAATACCGAAAATTGTTGACATTAGAATCATTAAAGTTGTAGGCGAACGTAGAGGATTCAGTGTTTTTGTTTGAATTCTGCCACTTTTACCCGCTTCATCTTCGTCTTCTGCTGGTGGTGTTAAACTCTCTTCAACTACATCATCGAAATATTGAGTTGCAGGTTGGTGTTTTGTTGAAGTAACATCGAAATATTTAACAATTTTAGTCGTCGGTATCGATTCAAATTTTACCGCTGTATAAGGATATTCGGTTGTAGTTGCGGAAGAAATACCGACAATCGTTGACATTAGAATCATTAAAGTCGTAGATAAACGCAGAGGATTCGGTGTTTTCGTTTGAATTCTGCCACTTCTACCTGTTTCATCTTCGTTTTCTGTTGGTGGTGTTGTATTCTCTTCAACTACATGACCGAAATATTTAACAATTTTAGTCGTCGGTTTCGACTGAAATTTTACCGTTGTATAAGGATATTCAGTTGTAGACTGTTCTATGAATTCTTCCACCTGATTTGATTGTTCCTCCATTTGTTGACTTAATGTCGTAGTTTTTGCTTTGGTTTCCTCTTCTATGAAAATTTCAGTAATGTTATTACCAAAATTTGCTTCTACATTCGTTACTGATGTTTCAGTTGATTCATATTCTGTTTCAGTGAAATTTTCAATTTCTTCACATTTCTCACACAATGTCGACGTTTCTGTTTGTGAATTAAACGGAACCAGGGCAGCCTCTTCTTCTTCTTCTTCTACTTTTTGTCCTTCTGAAACAGTTTCCCCTATACTTGGAATTGCAGTGCTTTCTTCTAGGATTTCTGAAATCTCTATTTCCGATATAGATTCAGATTGTATATTAAAAGCCTCTGTTGTGCTTTGCACTTTTATTATTTGCTCTCCAGGTATTATTGAAGTCGTTTCAATGTTTTCAATATTGTATTCTTTAGTTTCCTGACCTGGTGTTAAATTGTGAAACATGTCTTGCTCTGTGTTCTCTGTCACTTCTGTTTTAGCTGAAGTTACATTGATTTCTTCAAAACCTTTAGTTGGTACTAATGAATTGTTTTGTTCTTCTGTTATTAAGTTTTGTTCAGTTTTCTGTTCAAATTCTTTCGAGCCTACTTCTTCTTTCGTTACTACTTGCTTTTGCGTTTCTTCTTCAACTGTTGTTTCATAGAATTCCTCTTCTCTAAAAGTGGAAACTGTAACCGACTCGTATTCTGTTTCAGCGAAGTTTTCAGTTTCATCACATTTCTCACACAATGTCGACGTTTCTGTTTGTGAACTAAACGGCACCAGGGCAGCCTCTTCTTCTTCTTCTTCTTCTATTTTTTGTCCTTCAGAAACAGCTTCCCCTGTACTTGGAATTGCAGTGCTTTCTTCTAGGATTTCTGAAGTCTCCATTTCCGATATGGATTCAGATTGTATATTAAAAGCCTCTGTTGTGCTTTGTACTTGTATTATTTGCTCTCCAGGTATTACTGAAGTCGTTTCAATGTTTTCAATATTGTATTCTTTAGTTTCCTGACCTGGTGTTAAATTGTGAAACATGTCTTGCTTTGTATTTTCTGTCACTGCTGGTTTAGTTGAAGTTACACTGATTTCTTCAAGACCTTTAGTTGGTACCAATGAACTGTTTTGTTCTTCTGTTGTTAAGTATTGTTCAGTTTTCTGTTCAAATTCTTTCGAGCCTACTTCTTCTTTCGTTACTACTTGTTCTTGCGTTTTTTCTTCATAAGATGGTGTTTCTGTAATTTCTTCAATGAGTTGTTCTGTAGCTTTTCCTAATTCAACAGTTTCTTTGAGAATCGTTGGTGTTGACATTGGTACAGTGAGTTGTTGTTTAGTCTCTTTGTTTTCTTCTATATTAGTTTGCTCAATCGTGCTAGAATACCCTTCTTCATTTGCGATTTGTTCTTCACTGGTTGTTGAGGTTATTCCTTCAGGCTGTTGTTCAATTTCGTTTTCATTTTCTT
>JAZBGW010000247.1:0-11413 GCA_037464815.1 Mylabris variabilis
TGAAAAATACGATTTTTTAAATCAAACATTGCAAAACATAAAATTCCATGAAAAGTCTAAATATCTGAAAAACTTTCAGCGTTAGACCATAAGTTGTATTATCAAAGTCCCCTTTGATTTTAGCAAAAAAATTGAAAATACAAAAAAAAGTACCATTCAATTTAAAATAAGAGAGTAGGGTGTACTACCCCATATAACGAGGGTTGCTAGAACAATGAAAATATTTTCCAAAGGTACTTCAGGCAGCAAGATGGCTATATACCAAGTTTCATCAACTTCTATCAATTAGATCTTCTTATACTTTTAATGTCTCGTCACTAGGACACACCCTGTATATAGAGCTTCGATTGTAGATCGTTTTTCAAATCAATATTTACAGAATAATCTGGAATTGATTCTAAATTTCCGACTTGATGCAACTTATAAAACTCAAATATGAACTTTTCTGCAACTAATAATCAACATTGCGTATTCATGTCAAGTCGGAAGTTTCGATAAGAGTCGTGAAAGTTGAATCATGAAAGTAAAAGCGTAAAACATATCCAGCCGAATGAAGGGAGATAAAAGCAAATAGAGTGAGGACGAAAGGGAGAAAATCAGCAGAGTAAAAAGTGTCACAAAGTCAATCTTCTATAAATAAAAAGGAATAAAAAATTTTCGTCCCTCTTCTGGATTTTGATTTTCTGTTATTCTGTCGTCTGTAGACGGTCTTTTAGTGATTGTTAAATTGTGAATCAGAGCAAATATTTTTTCTTACAGTTGAAAACTTTTCTCTGTGTGTGTCTGTGAAAATACAGACAAGCATTCGCATAGAACAGATCATTTGCAATGGGTGACTGATTAACATCGTTGTTTTGTACTCTCATTAGTCTCTCGAGTAATCTGGATGCTAAGTTTTGGAATTATAGGGCCAATGGGGGATGACTTATATGCAAACATAGATATCTATACATATATATACAGATACTATAAGCTATTTTCCTCTAGTTAAATATGGACATAGCCGGGCTAACGTGCCACTTCACTGAGAATCTCCCTAGGGTAGTTTATTCTGGCGTTATCTTAAAGTTTAATCAGTCATTTGTGCTTTTAATTTAAGCCGACTGGTCTCTGCAGTTGCTTGAAACAGTATCCGTTAGGGATTTTGGGGAAAGGAAAAAACGTAATAGTAGAATTTAACAATAAATCTTCTATATTCAATAAGAGTGGTACTTTATAATTCAACAATTATTCTAGCGATATTTGTTTTTCGTTCCGGAAATTATTGCTGCAATCGTTATTGATTTTAGCAGTGAAAATTTTACGGTCTACTTATTTAACGTGATTTTAATATAATTGTTAATTAATATCAAAGCATGTACAATTGATGGAAATACAAGTCTTCGTTTGGCAATTCGATGGGGAACAATTTTAGTTTTATATCGTACAAAAGGGAATGCAGGGGTATAAAATTACAGAATGAAAAATTAGACAGGCAAACTGTAGATAATGTTCTTTCTTAAGGACTTTTAACAGGCGCAATATGAATTGTTGAAGAAAATGGTACAATTTAAATTCTTTTGTAAGACAATGTTGAGTTGTCCTAAGGGACTCTTCTATGTGTGTGCATTCAGTTGTTCCATCTTTTCTGTTGTAATTCGTTTGAATAAAGTAGAAATGGTACGTGAGGACGCTATTGGAACGTTATACAAACCGTCTTTTATCTATAAATTCAATTTTCAGTATGCGAAACACAGTAATTATAGTGTTGAAGTCTCTAGAAGGAGAAATTGTGAATTAATTTAAGGAAACGCCTATTTGTGTTTCGTCAAGTTGTCAAGAAGACGGTGGATTTCATCTATTTCCACTTGCTAAGTTTTCAGTCAGCACAATGGATAATTATCAAGTTTAAAACAACTGCTTTTATGTTCTTTTCCAGTTCGTTAGAGTATTAAAAAGTCAGAATGCCACTCGTCAAATCATCAGTAGAAATAACTGGATCAAGTCCACGATAATAATTGAGTTTGTTAAAATGCTAAGCTAACAAACCAATTAAAAACTTTCTCCATTTTTCTTTTACTTTCCAACTAAAGTTATTCTATAATATACGAAACAATAACAGGTAAAGTTGAGAGAGTCTTGTATGGTATATAGATGGAAATAAACGATGAATTTATCTGAACGACAAGTTAGTTTGATTTGTACAGAAACAAGTTTCCGTCTATTCATCAAAGGATTATTACAGTCGAAGTTTCCAGCAGTGAAACAAATTTAGAGAGCAAACTGTGATTTTGTTGGTAAATGATACAGTGCTATAATGTTGATACTACGTGATAGTATTAGTGTTTGCTATCAAGATCACAGAATTTTCAAAATTAATACAAATATCAAGCTGACATGTCTGAAGTTAGTAAATTAGTTGAATTACCGTCTTAACTGAATCGGAACGTACACGCTAACACTATTGTCACTAATCGTATCGATTTAATCTCACATTTTCAGAACTAATAAATATTGACAGGATCCAAACCAGACTATTATCGGAAATTTTATTTTCAACTTGGATGACTCCTAAAGGGCGTAACGGCCTTGTAACAAAAATTGCTTTGCTATGATTGTATAAAAAAGTTATTTTATATATCCGGATAATAAATTAAAGTTGCTTTTATCGATGCTAGTTGTGGAGGTATTGCAAAAGTTCCTATTCGTAGTCATTTAAACGTTATTAATTCCTGCACAAAATAAATATATAAATGCAACACTGTTCTGGTCCAAATTGCAATTTAATATAACACAGTTGTAAAACTAAACACATAAATCCAATAAAACACACCATTGAAATGTTTATTTTCACTTATACAGGGTGTTTGTTCTAAATGTGGTCAATTATTACAAAACTCGTATTTGCTGACGCGCGATTTGAAAAACATTTCAAGTATTTGTAGAGGAGTCCCTTGAGATTATTTTAGCAAAATTAAAACCTCGTAGCTTATTTAGAAGTTGCTAAAAAACGCTCGTTTCTGATGTTGGGATTTTCAAGAACAAACTAAAGATAAAAAACGAGCGACTCAAGAAACCTCTCAACTTTGATTTTTTTAGTTCTTCTCTATTTTATTCTGGAAAAGCTGGAAATATTTCGTATTTTTTCTGTAATACCATGGAGAAGAATGAAAAAAATTAATGTTGGGACGGTCTTCGAGTCACTCATAGTCGTCTTGCGTGCTTAGCTCATTTTTTAAAATTGCGACCTGGTCTAAAACGAGCATTTTTCGGCCAACTTCCAAATGAGTTACGAGATTCTAATTCTGTTAAAATGGTCTCTATGACCTTTTTTACAAATCCTTCAAATATTTTTCGAATCGCTCCCCAGCTATTAAGAGTTTTATGAGAACTAACCTTATTTAGAAGAAAGACCCGGTATTTGCTATAAATATATGTACGCTTTTATCAAAGTATAGATTTAATTAAATTGTGTCAACTAGTTGGCGGCGTTGAAATAACGCAGACGCTTATAACTTCAGGTGGAGGATTTTAATCAAGTCACATAAAATGAAATTAAAGCGTCACCCCACTAACTGTATCTGTCTTCAAAGTGAAATAGATTTTTCTTCGTCCATTTGAGATGTTTTCAAAACCATTAAAGTCAACACTGAAGACAATAAGGATGCTAACAAAACATTGTAAAGCCTCCTAAAGGACAGACAGTATCCGTATCTGTTGTTCAACACACTTGTGATGTGTACAAACATTGGCTTCCCTCGGATATGTCTCTATATACCTATACATAGTCCTGATAGGTAGACTAGAGTTTGTATTGTTTACATAACTGAATAAAACATACGTCAAATATTTGCAGTAGAAATTTCATCTGCTCGATGGAAACACTTTTTCAATATAGATCACGATTCATCCTCCATGTGATTCTTCAATTCGATTACACCATGTTCATTATAAAATTTATTTTGTATCTAATCCGGAATACGTAATCATGTAACTCTAAACTAACTAATTTCGAGCAGAATTAGACTCTACTCATTAAGTTGATAAAGAAAGAGTGTACATACGAAAATTTGTTCGGAACGAAATTCGCGGTTGAATCGGGAACACGTTCTTTTCGGTTTAAGCATAGCATTTGACACGATATATTTCTCTTTTTTTCCTTTTTATCTCCTCTTTCCCTCTTAGGGCACTTTGGGCGTTTAATATGAACTTGCAAGTAAACCAACCGAGGTCAAAACTCCTAATTTTTTGGTATACAGCGTGCTTATTGTAAAACTCCTATTAGTTGACGGGCGATTCGAAAAATATTCCATGGATTTGTAAGGGGGTCCCTGGAGACCATTTTAGCAAAATTTGAACCTCGTAGCTCATTTGGAAGTAGGTCAAAAAACGCTCGTTTTGATTTTCAAAGGCGGTTTCCTTGGTTGACTTATACAGCCACACCCCAATAAATGAATTAAAGAGGGACACAGCTGGATAAAAGCCCCGTATTTATAAAACAAAAATAACTTCTTCTACGTCTATTTTTGTAGCTTTATACTAAAAATTTGAGTATACGGATGGTGTTAACATTGACATCTCTAAATACTGAGCAATGGTAACAAAAAGGTACTTGATACTGGCTCGAGGCCTTTCAGTTATTATTGTTTAAAATATAAAACATTTTGATATTAAAACTTCAGGACATCTACAACCCACGTATGTAGGTAGTATCATCAATTTGAAAGCATCTAAATAGAAAAGTTTCGGGCAACTAGTCTCTGGAGTTGGCAGGCCTGACGGATAGCCTCAGGGTAACAGCCTTTAACTCACTTGTTGTTGTTGTTGTTGCTGTAAAATTCCTTTTCCCCGTTCCGATTTTCTCAGGCTTAAGCCGTCAACAATATAATTAATCAAATGTTTACTTGACTATAAATTATGTATTTGAGAGTTATAATGTCGCCTGAACAAATTGATAGATGATTTTTCTTTGTGGAAACTGGAAGAATTGTTATTTATCTACATTTTTACTGGACTTACCGCCGAAGACGTCGCAGCGTAATGTGAACGACGCCCCTTCTGGGAATGGACCAACAACAGACGTCAAAGGTGCACCTGACTCGTCCGTTATAACGATCTTCTGTGGCGGTACTGCAAACAAGAAACACGCTCATATTTTCTTTTAAATCCGACATTATGAATGACATTTAGAATTGAATATTGATTTGTGAATAATTGAGAAAATTACGTCTACATTGCGTGCTCTACCACTTCATTGTATTGAAATCAGATTAAATTTTGTCGTGAAGGAATTGTTTTTTCTCGTTTATATTAGGCTTGCATAGTGGTGATTACTGCATTTGCATGTTGAGAT
Source organism: Mylabris variabilis (assembly GCA_037464815.1). Taxonomy (NCBI): domain Eukaryota; kingdom Metazoa; phylum Arthropoda; class Insecta; order Coleoptera; family Meloidae; genus Mylabris; species Mylabris variabilis. Next base: position 5,333 of record JAZBGW010000247.1, read on the forward strand.
TTCCACTATTTGCAGGTGAAAGAAATAGGAAAGCGACAGTTATTATTTCACGACAATACAATAAGCGTTACAATAAAAGTTCGACTAAAACAACTCCTTTGTAATTATCACAGAATCCTAAGTTTGTTTTGTAAGTCACACTTTATACACAGAGGAATCTGGTGGCAATCACTGGAGAATAGACTTAGAATTGTATGGGAACAAGGGTGATTAAAGTTTTATTTGTTTTCGTAAATGATGGCAAATTTTTGTATCTTCAACGCATAAAAAAAATTAGAGCAAAAATATTTGAAACGCTTCTCCCGGCGCATCCACCATTTTTCAACAATTAGAATTTAGACGTTTTTTCTAAATATATTCTCAACTTAAAATACTAAAGTTGATTGTTTCTCGACTAAAATCATTAATTGATCTCCGGTAATATCTGGGAAGTTGTCCTCAATACGATTTCAGATATTTCAAAAAATTGTATAGGGGCAAGGGTGTTTCATTTGCTTTCCTAAATGATGGCAAATTTTTGTGTCTTCAACGTACAAAGGAAATTAGAGCAAAAATATTTGAAAGGCTTCTCCCGGCGCATCCACCATTTTTCAACAATTACAATTTTGATGTTTTTTCTATATTCTCAACTTACAATAGTAAAACTGATTGTTTCTCAACTAAAATCATTAATTGATCTCCGGGAATATCTGGGAAGCTGTCCACAATACGATTTCAGATGTTTCAAAAAATTGTGTGGGGGCAAGGGTGATTAAAGTTTCATTTGCTTTCCTAAGTGGTGGCAAATTTTTGTATCTTCAACGCATAAAAGAAATTAGAGCAAAAATATTTGAAACGCTTCTCCCGGCGCATCCATCATTTTTTAACAATTACAATTTTGACGTTTTTTTCTATATTCTCAACTTACAATAGTAAAATTGATTGTTTTTCGACTAAAATCATTAATTGATCTCCGGGAATATTTGGGAAGCTGTCCACAATACGATTTCAGATATTTCGAAAAATTGTATGGGGGCAAGGGCGATTAAAGTTCCATCTGCTTTCTTAAATTTTTGTATCTTCAACGCACAAAGGAAATTAGAGCAAAAATATTTGAAAGGCTTCTCCCGGCGCATCCACCATTTTTCAACAACTACAATTTGGACGTTTTTTCTACATTCTCAACGTATAATAGTAAAGTTGATTGTTTCTCGATTAAAATCATTAATTGATCTCCGGGAATATCTGGGAAGCTGTCCAACAATACGATTTTAGATATTTCAATCCGATTGAGGCAGTCTATTGTTTTGAGCTTCCCTTCTTCTTGTGGAATTATGAAAGACCAACGGATATTTGACGTTGATTTTGATAAAATTAATAGTTGTTATAAATACAACTCTGTTGAATTCTCGGTTGTTTATCAAAGTCTCAGAGCTATCTGGAATGGAAGCGTTGTTGTTTACTGGTAGTAAAATCGATAACTATTTACACAAATTCGTGTAGATTTTATAAATAAACTGAACATCAATTTCATAATGACAAATAACAGTGATATTTTTGTAGAATTTGTATTGCATTTAATTGAATTTCATATAAATATATTGTTATGCGTCGTATATAAGTTTGAATAAAATATTTCAATCATATGGTTGTAATTCAACATATTCAAATTACATCTAGATTTGCTGGATATTTAATGAGCGCTATAATGGCAAATAAAATGTCGGCTGACAGCTACAATACGATTTAAAGCAATTTAATTGGCCAACCAACCACCAAGTGTGAGCGGTTTCAGGCCGACAATGCGTGTTACGAATACAAATCGTAAGTTGTAAGCTTTATACGTAAATACACGCTCATCACCCCTTCATAAATCCAAATGAAATAACCACAACAATCAGGACTACGGCTATTATCAATAAACACTAGAATCGTGTTGTGGATTTTTAAGGGTGCTTAAATAATCGCCATTTTGCGATCAATATAATGACTTCTCACACGCAATTAACAGACAAATATATCTCATATAGTTGACGCAAATTCCGCCCTATAATTAAAAGTAATTCGTTAATTTACATGTGTTGAATTTAATTGCTGTCTAACATGCAAACGAATCAAATTCGGACATTTGAACAAGAATGATAAATTGAGCAACTTTTTTTAAATAAACTGTTCAAGGTGGAAATTATTCTTTAAATATCCTCAAGAAAGTTGCATTGTTGTCCATTTCCGTTGTTAAAAAGTTTAACGAGTCCTTATTAGTCATTTTATTCGACTAATGGGGAGACTTTAGGACGAATTTGTGCCTTGGGTCTTGAATAATTCCACTAAAATCCTTGACGAAACAAAAAAGCGACATTAACAGTTTTATATGTGAGTTTTTAATGATTTTATTAAATTTATCTTACAGGTTGTGGTTTATTTGATAATTTGTCATTTAGATGGTTAATTGTTGTTAATACTGTGTACCCGACTGCTTTATGCATGAGTTCCGTCGTATATTTTTCTTTTTCCGCAAATTTATTGTACAAACATTTCATGTTGCGGTTTGGTAAAGGACGAGCTTTCGGCGTTACAGAATGTTTTCCAGGATCCAACCAGAGTTTCCACCCGCTAATACTCAATCCAGCTAATGCTACACAGTTTCTAATACAGCAATACACTAGTAAGCAATTCACCATTTTCGATTATCGCATTGCATCCATATTCTATTTTGTAACTGTATCGCTGATGTGGCTGTAGTGGTAACATGGTGTTAGCATCAACACTTCCACTAGTGCTAAACAAATCATCCCTCAGTCACCCCCTGCACGCCAATTCAACCAAGTATACTGACAAATACATCTGCAGCCATAATCGGATAACAATTGTCCAATTGTTTCCGGTTTTAATTCAATCATTGTGTGTAGGGAGGTATCGCTTCGATAAATTATACCAAAACTTAATCGAATCGTTCAATAGAATTATGTATTGTTGTCTCGATAACATGACTTTTAAATGACTTGTAATGATGATTGTTGTGGAGCATTTAAACTGAAATTCATTTAGTAGCAACCAGGGTACAATTAGATGCGATAACACGTTGCATTTTCTACGGAAATACAACAATGTCACAGTCTCAACCTCTAATTTTACACTTGTACACTTGTATAAAAAGGTAAAATGTTCACATGAGTATAGTTTATTTTTTTTTTTGGAAATTCAGATTTCAGCTGGTTCGTAAAGTGTGTACTGCAATGCTGTTTTGTAAGTACCGCTACTACATTATAACTTTGAAAATGAGCTTATCGAAGACAGCAGAATTCCTGCTAAGATCTGTATATAGAGATGTGTATGTATTGGACAAGAAACTCAAATGAAAATAAACATAAAATTTCAAGTCAACTTTAAAGGGTGTTAAGCGCTAAGTATACCATTCAACATAAACTTTGACCGAATTCTGGTTCAATAAAATCGAACTCACGATAAAATTACAACTGGATTCAATTTTACCCATAATGTTATTAGCATACAACACGGAAATTGATTATTGAAGGGGCGTCTATTCTTTCGAATACAATAACAAAATTTTTATTAAAATCAAATATTTCTGCCATAATTTAAAAGAAGTTAAATCCATTGTGTAGTTATACTAATTATTATAAAAATCTTAGTCGAGCTCATAAAATTTTACTTTTACTTCCACCAATTGCCTGTTTTATCTTTATGTAGAGTTCGTGCTGGCTCATAAATTGAACATGTTTGGAAAATCGTACAGCGCAGTCTTGGCATAATTTTTTTAATTAAATCGGATCAGAAATCGATTTAATTCACAACACACACACACACACAAACACATAAAATAAATAAGACGGTTGAGTTAGCACTAAATTTAACACCACATCATGACTGCCGGCTATTATTGCGGCCACTGCTCCAGCTTTTATGGGTTATGTCAAGCTGTATTACAGTACTGTTAAGGGCTAATGTTACAGTTACCTGTGTACAATTCAGAATCTCGATTTGTCGGATTAACAAGAGAATTATCGATAATTTTAATGACTGAATTGTCGTTTATTTCTGTTCAGTCGGTCAGGAGCGGTGCAAAGGGGGTGGCGAGCACTGCTTCAGCCCCGAAAACTTACCCTAAAGGGCGTCATTCAACATTGCAGGCTCCAAATAATAAAAAAATAAGAATACTGAATCGTAAAGCTCTTAAGATGTATGTTATCGATTTTTTTGGCAATTTCTGTTTTTAAGTCGCCAATGAACTTTTTGCTCCTAAATCTAGCAGAAAACGCAAATTTTGAGGATTTCAATTACTTCATGAATAGGACTTCCAGTTTAAATTTTGAGACATTTCGGTAAAAAATCGTTAGCGAAATTGATGAAAAGGAAGCAATTTAGACAATTTCAGTCGCGATTTTATGACATTTAGATCCTAAATCATCAGTTTTTATTCTATTACAGTCCAACTCGGTTATAGCGTTAAATCAAATAAACGTTATCAACAAACAAACGTTACTTGTTTCAAAATACTTTTAAAAATAAGAGTTATTACACAAATTTCTTGACTCTAAACGCATACTCGGTTGTAACGTAACATTTCTTGCGGCCCCTTCGATTACCTACGCTACAACCGAGTTTTAAAAATTGATAAGATGCTTTGATAGCTGGATGAAATTTAAAAATCGACTGAAATTGACCAAGTTGATCAATCATCTCAGAGTATCGTATCGTTCCTAATAATTGATTGATTGAAAACTATAATCTCTAAATTTCTCTATTGAACCGTCTGTGTAATCAATATTTACACAGATGTGTAAATATTGATTTACGCAAATGATTAGTCCTGTTTGTAAATCTATAAAATCGTTTAGATGATTATTTGACCGTTATCAGTCTCACTGTCACAGTTGAAATCTCAAAGTAATCATCTGATCGGTTTTATAGAGAGAGAGTGTGTGCGTAAAGTGAATCGATTCCTTTTGTTAGCAATTCATTCGGTTAAAATGTGAAGATTTATAAGCTCTGTCCAGAATTGTTATTCTCTTCTTCTTGGCACCCAATTTTTTTCTTGTTTAATGATCAGAGAATTGGAGCAAATCGTATTATTCGATTTTTATAAAGCTCAATATTGTCACCAGTTACGATTTATTTTGCCGTTTGTAAAAACTGGCTTGTTATACACTTTGAATAATCAAAGCCAAATTAAAAATCACGCAATTAGGTTACAAATTTGAAAAATAAACAACACCCTTGTCGGTGATTGGGTTTGATTTTGACGGTTAATTTTGCCAACAATATAAATCGTGGATTTGACTACTAATTCCGCGATTCGATATTTATTCAAATAAAAAATAGATAAATCAGTAGCAGTGATAAAATCATAAAAATGACAGTCCACCGTGGGAATACTCAGCTGTATTACGAACATATTACTTTTAAATTACACTCCAATAAAATACAAATATTTTTGTTAACAATTCTAGCTAAAAAAGACTCTTTTTATTTTGCTTCCAATTACGATAATATAGAAATAATGTACACGTCTACGATGGGAATATATTCTCAATATTGTTGATTGATAACAAATATTTCTAGCACATCCAGAACGAGTGTTAATGGATCTAGATTGAGAACGATTAATTTTTTCCTCCTTGCCGCTTAATAGTCTCTAACATTATCTCGTATCAATGCTGAATTCTCTACTAATTCAATTCCCACCAATTTAGTACAAGTGCGAAATTATAAAACGAGACCTAGAACGTTCAATTCTCTCATATTATCGTTTCCCTTTCCTTTAGTGTGCTTCGAATTACAATTGCTACTAATTTACATGGATTACATTGTTAATGCAATCGAAAAAAATCCAATCATTGAGTACATTCGTATTTAGAGTAAATGCAAAAAAAGAAAGAATTACTTGTATTTTATCTGTATTGCTAAGGTGGAGAATGTTCAGCTACTATTTTTCGTGTGCTTTCAAGGATTTACTCGGGAAAATAAATTGTGAAAGTTTTCTCGTAGACTTTCACTCTCGAACCGGCTGGAAAGATTGCCCAAGATTTAGATATTTTAACAGGTTGGGAGATGTTTCCATTAATTTTTTTTTTATGAATA
>JAZBGW010000247.1:11511-31912 GCA_037464815.1 Mylabris variabilis
CCAGAAATAAATCTGGTTGTAACGGGGTGGTACCGTCATTCAGAAAGTCGCCTACACCGTTTTCCCTATTTTTAAGAAGCTAAGCTTGATCGGATTACAAATACAGTTTTTTTATGATGCAGATTTTCTTGTACTTTAAATGAATATTTTATTACATCTTGTATTAGATGGAAATTGGTGTAACTTTTTTCGACGTGTTCATATGTAGTTTCTACAATAGAAACCAGTATTGATAATATTCCAAGGAACGCAAAAGAGAACATTTTCACATTATGTAACCTGTCTAGTTATTGTATTTCATTCCAAGTGACAATGAACACATCTGAGATGACAAATATAAAAATATAACATAGGTGGAAAATAAGGGATACGTACAATCCCAGTTAAGCCTATTATCCTTTCATCCAGACCAATGTATATGTGAAACTTAATATTTTTCAGAATACAACTGAAAATTTAAAATTTCTATATCAAACTAACTAAATTTACACAATATTGTGTATTGTGTAAAAGGGAGGAAAAGTTATTATCTTGTTTAATCCTCGATTATAAAAATGACCTCGTTATCGTCAGATAGAAATCATCTAGAAGATATCGATCATTGTGTCCTATAACTTATAGTTTTAATTATAGTTCTATTGAGAAAATCGTGTGGTCTACTTGTGGAACAATAACAATACAGGAAATAGAAAATCTGTATTGTTCAACTGTAATAGCTTATCTAACATTGATATAAAATTTAACCTTAAGGCAATTTCGGACTTATATGTCGAAAAGTTATCGGAAAACTAACAAAATATTGGGAAAATTCTTGAAGATTTGGAAAGCTCTTTCAATTTTTTTATTTAAATGCACCTAATACATACTGAAATTGGATAATATTGGCCAAGTTTTAGCCAGTTATGAAGGAGGATGTACTAAGAAAACAGGGTCCAAGAATTTTCACTGCTATTCAAAATTTTAGTACATTTTTTTAAAACAAAAAGCTTTAGGACATGCAGCTTGAAATGCTCTCTCCAACGCATGCTAATTCTTGACACCATTTTATAAAACAAGCGAGTAATCGCTGTTTGAAAATTGATTGTTTTCGCACGCCGAATCGACATATAGGTCCGCAATCCCCTTAAAGAGTCATTGTATCCGCTAGGAAGTGGTCGACTAAAAGTAGACTTTTTGAACGGAATCGACAGAAAGAAAATACCGTTAAATCTATAGTAAATGGCTATTAAAGTCGGACCATAAATCCCTCATATCTGACCACACAAATTTCCAATAAAATACGAATCGATTCTTTTACATTATTATTGTTAGAGAATAGAGAACGTACTTATAAATATTAAATCCTTATTTTGTTATTACCAAAAAAAAGAGAAGAACCACGGAAATATTTTATAAGCAATTTAGAAGAATTAAATATTAAAAACAAAGCAAGGACAGCAGAGTGGAACCTCTCAACGCCTCTTCCTAGTTCATTTCCATATTTCTCATACACGCAGCTGTTTATTAGAAATAACGAAAGCATAATTCTCTCGTAAATATGCTTTTTACTATAAAACATAGTCAATTTATAGTCACGAATTGTTCAATGTTCTTTCTGTTTGTTGATTCGATTAGATTCGATGTTCGTGCACTGTTGTTTCGACGAAAAAGACACTCTACTAAATTGAATAATGTATTTTTAATGTTTATAGCTCTACGAAATTAAATTGTTATTTAGGAACAATATCAGCACATAATTAAATGAAGACAAGAATAGAATAGATGAGAAGAAACACGACCGAAAATAGCACACTTTTACAATTTCGCATGTGTATGTTGGGATAAGAAAGTAAAAATGGCTATTAATTTGTGAGACAGTGTGCAATTTACCGGAAACTATGCAAGTTAATAAAGTCGAAACAGAATGGGGCGGATTCATTTTGCTAAAGGAAAGAAAAACACGAGCCTATACAAGTAATAAATTTTTATTTGAGTCGTGAAGTTGACGGCCAAATTGCTGAAACGTGTTGAAAACGAAAAACTTAAACTGATCGATACTTTTCGCACTTGATCATATTTAAAGAAAATTACTAAAGCGAATTAGTTTAAATTAATATATTACGGCTGGTATTCTCGATATAAAAATGGAATTAATTAAAATAACGGGCCTTCCGCAGTGTAATAGCCTTTAAGGTGTATTAAGAATTCTTATACACTTCATTTAGGTAATCATGAGAATTACGAGAACTTCCAATATCCTGCTATAGTTTCATTTCGTTTTTTTTTCTAGAACCGTCTGTTTAATTATAGTCTCTATTGTGAATCTGAACAAGTGTCTTTAATAGTAGTTAATAAAACTCGGTCTTTTGTGAAACCAGATCTAATTATCTCAATAATTATTGTAATTGTTATTTAATAATTATCATTATGGGAACATGATAAATTTTCGACTCGGTTAACTCGTAATTTAACTAAATTACGTTGAACTAACGATTTATCATTTGCAGACTATAAAACTCTTCAGTTGGAAATTATAAAAAATTAATAATAATAGTGGAAGTTCTTAATTTACTTTAACAATAATAAAATTTAACTGGAAAAATGCATTCTAAAAGTTATAAATTTTTCTTTTTCAGCGTCTAAAAATTGCTAGCAAAATTGTTTGATTATAATCTATAATAAAGTGGTCACTTTATCATCGATAATTAGGAGATTGGGGAATATTTACATACATTGTTGTATCTATTTATCACGGTATCTCTGTAGTGTTCCACAATGTAGGTATATTTAACGATAATTTACATTTTAATTAATAACATAATAATTTTATGAGTAATTATATGTGTAGAATGTACCTGCATTTTCGAAATTTCAAAATGGCTTATCACTGTTTGAAAGTCTACCCTCATTTATTATCACCTGTTTGATTAAGAGTATCAACTCCGTCTAGATAATATAGAAAAAATATGGCTTAAAATCGTTTTCGTGTAGAATGTCAATCATTGAACTGACTGATATTCGGGTTGTTGACGTGGAACAAAGCGAGAGATTGGTCTCAACAATAACTGTTTTTTCTTCTTCTATTGACTGTTTAACGAACAAATTTAACGCTTGAATAGTTAGTTTCACAGTTATATTTATCTATTATTGTCCTAACTTTTAGAAAGCCTTGCTTGTTATCTGGATAATGTATTCTTTCAATAATTAAAACAGAAAAATTTCAAATGAGAAATGAACGGGGACAGAGTCGAGACAAAATTTGTATTCATATCCAAAAAAAAAACTGTACAAAAAATTAATTGCACAGACTAATAATTTGCGAAAGGACACACTGAAGGCTTCTAAATAAATTGCTCCATACAAAATCGATTCAATTCATTGATTTGGGTATTGTGCACCTTAAATTAAATCATTTCGTTAGCTATCTTTTGTTTTTTTTATTGATTATTGATCGGTTAGTAGGAAAAAATTAAGAATTCTTCGAGAGTAAGTTTAAATTGAAAATTTTAAACTTGTTAACTTTACATTCCACCATCCTGCAAGTTTTGAAGGTTAGTAGAAATACCAGAAATATTTGGAATGAAATTAATGTTTTTTTTATTAGATTGAATTCATGTTATAATTTGTCAAAATTTTATTCAAATATTGATAACTTTTATCTGACTGATAAACCCAAAGATACAGAATAGAACTTTTTGACTCCTCGACGTTTCCATATTTCTACTGGAATAATTGCAATTAGTAGTCAATTTTCAAAGATTAACCTATATAAAAATTAATAACCTCAATTATATGTGCGTGTTTTGGACCCAATAACAAAACTCTTTGAGAATATTGATCAAAAGAAAGTTGATATTTTTGATAGTGTACAAGCGTGATATTGCAAAATGGTGGATGCGCCGGGGAGCGTTGTTAAACAAACAGACTCACTTTGAATAGCCGCTGAGATCAAAGTGTTAACAACAATAGACCAGTTTTGCTTTATTATATGCGCTGTTTTTACACCTTTATAAAATGAATAAGTTTCCAGTTATTAAGACAGGGTTGAATTGTGTTATTAGACCACTTTTCAAAGTTATAATAACACGTAAATACTGAAAGCAAGAAAGCTGTACGGTATTATTTAGAATGTTATTAATTGAAAGATTTGATTGTTTTACAAACGTAATAACTGTGTTATAATTACATACAAAATCCATTTTCATTTATAAATTGAATTCCAACATCAAATAGAAACCGTCGAATATGTTTGTGTTGAATAGTCTGAGCGTGACAATTAAGCTTAATCACAATTGAAAATCTAGTGTATGTCGTGCTCAGAATTTGTTCATTAGATTTTATCGAGAATTCTATAATGTCTACAGTTAATTATTGTCAACTTTTCGTTTCTAAAGCTTCCATCTCAACATTAACGCTAATATTAATTATAATATGTAACTATAAAGGTGAAGAATTTGTTCACAATATAGACCCTGCCTTTACATGTATCCTTATAAATTATATTTAATTTCTCATCGTATTTATTCAACAATACGGGTAATAAAGTGCAGACATGAATGTGTTGGCTTGAAATTGCATCTGTAATACGTTCTGGCAATTGGAATGATAAATTATTAGCGGATTAGGTCAAAATTAATAATTATCACCGCCGAGTAGATTTATATATATTTAAAGATTGTGGTAAATATCCATAAGTAAATCGTAAATTCTCGTATAAGCCCAAAGCTTTACGCCTTCACAAATTAAGTCAACTCAACTCATATTTCCTTGAAATTTATTATATTAAAGTATTCATAAACACGATATTAGATTACTCAAGTTCCAAAGCTGGATTTAACGCCTCTATACCTTCTCAAAAAGAATCAATCATATCTCTTTGTTAATTTAAAGCTTCATATTTTATATGCGTTTAATCCGATTCAATTTATCTGGAAATGGAGCAAGTCATCTATTTGTTTTTGTTTACCTCGATTATACTAACAAATTTTTGGGAAATCACGATATCGTATAGAACATTTCCTGTTTTAAATTAGATTTCCGGGTCAAGCGACGATGGGATTGAATTTACATGTCCCACTAGTACAGTCTGTGTTGGTTAGTTTGAATTTTCCCAAACTTTTAGTCTATTATTTTTTTTACGTTATATATACGAGAACATCAATTCTATAATCATGCTCAGACATTATTAAGGAAACTCTTGACGAGAATTTATTCGTTATTTATTTATTCGAGACACATATCAGTGGCAAAAATAAAGCATTCTAGAATACATCATGAAATCTAGGTTAAGTCAACTTTTCAGGGTGTATGCAAGATTTTTAATGTTCAAATACTGTAATTTAATAAAATCGTGTACAACATAATGAGTCAAGTCGTCACTTTTGCTACTTGACTAGAACATCGCATTGTCTGTAAGATTCGTTTGAATGTTTGTCTTTCTGCAAATCCAACATTTGTCGGAATTTTGTTTGTATTTACATAAAACAGCGATACTGGCACAAAACTAATCCGGGATATTGTCCACAGTTTCTTTGGTAACTGAACCACAATCTATGGCGTAAATAGAACAAGCAAACAATCAAAAGATTAACGCTGTGAGTAGAGAACTAGAATCAAACTTGCACTTGTTTAATCGAATTAATTGTGGATACTTTTAAAATCTAGTCGAATTTTTTAACCATTTTCGTTGCTAAATAACGGGAGCAAAATAGATGACAATCATATATCAAACATTGAACCTTCACCTTATAGATATTCGTGGAGTTTATGGTGTGGAATGCTCTAAAACCTCCTAATATATTTTATCAGGAAAATCACAAGGGATGGTTATATATTTCATTTTAAACACATTTCTCGTATCCTTCATGATAGACTCTATCATAATTTGAGGGTGAAAATTCGAGGGTGCTACCCGTATGAACCTGTAGAGTCCCCTTATTGTTATGCTTAGAAACAAAAGTAGACGAAATTACCAACATCGTTTTTAGTTAATGTATAATGTGGATATTAAGGATATTCATATACGCTGAGGCGTTTAACCGTAAACGAATATGCTTTTGGTTGGTGTAATTATCGGATTTGTAATTAACACTCTACAAACACTCTAGTTAATGGTATAAATAAAAGCATATAGAGAGGTGGTAGACACATAAAAGCGCCAAGTGGAGGAAAAAATACTGAGGTCGCTTAGTATTCCGCTGTTGTGTAATCGTAATCCGACTAGAGGGCGGATCGGTTTTAAATACAAATTAAGGCGACAATAAAAATTTCCATTCTGTAATTTAACGCCTCTCGAGTTATTGTTGTTGTTATAGGATAGAAAAAGTTACAGTAACAGACAGCTGCCATACAGTCAACGAAATTAAAATTACAGAAAGAAAAGCCTAATTTCGTACATCCTTCACTGATTTCATTCGTATGAAACTTGAATTTTTTCCTATGTAGAATTTTTTCAACCATGAAAAATGTCACGTACGAGACTTTTTGTGATTGGCGTGTTGTTCTTTTGACGTGAACATCAAGTGGACGAATTTCGTTGAATTCACCGTGGTTTTATTTCTATTATTAGGATCGTTTAAGTTTCAACTACAGCTATCAATTTACTACAAAAGTAGGTGGATTGTAATTTGAGGATGTTGTTGTTGTTGTTGTCGTGTGGTATGTAATTACATAAAGTAATTGAAAAGCTTTACAATAATTACAATACACTCTTTATTCTGCAGTGTATTCCAGTAGGGTAGAGAATATAGTATAGAAGTAAGGGCTGTGAATACTACCGCCTGTAAGATCAATACTTTGAGGACTGTGTTGTACAGTTCAGGGCAGGACTGTTGGTGTATTTACGATATTGTCCGCATTTCCAATTTCAATATACGACATAAATTTTTATTGGAATTGAATCGAAAGCGATTTTTAAAAATGGACTGAAAAATTATTATATTAAATGAATTAAACACAATCATGAAAGCAAACAAGGAACGAGCGAAAGTTGTAATTTTTTTCTTGTTTGACCAGCATATTGGCACCTTTGTATGGTATTATCATCAAATTTTAAACGTAGAATATACAGGCTGTCGGACCTTAAAATAATTGTTACAAGGACTTGAAGGGGGCACCAAGACAGTTTCAGGTTAAAGCGCCTTTCCACTATTTTCGGAAATTGGAGAAATTGACGTTAATTTTTCGAAACAGGGCTTCGAAACGTTATTTTTTTGCTCCGGTTTTCCTTCCGGTTTAATTAAAAAAAATGCTGTTCTGTTCTGCTAAAGTGTCGGCTTTCGTTCCTGCAAAAATAACGGCTGTTTTCGATTTTCGGTTCAGTTATTTTTCAAATTTTCAAATTTTACCCTAAAAGGTCTAACCTAAAAAAAGGTTAACTAGCTTAAATACAGAAAAACCCGAAATAGTAACTTTTATTTTTTAAATTTCTATTAGCAGAAGAATTTTGTTGATATGTTCTACCATGGGGTAGAAAATCGCAAAAAAGTATTAAAAATGGCATATAATCATCTATAACTGTAACTCTCAACAAGGGATATAAACTGGGGTTACACCTTTTGATAGCCCCAACGAATCTATATCATTTAATTTTTAAGAACTAAAAAACAGTTTTTTTTGTTCCGGTTGAATTGGAAAAACACATCGGTTTTCGTTCCAGAAAAAATAACGGTTTTTATCGTTTTTTTTTCGGTTCAGTTCCAAATGATTAATTTCCGAGTAGAGAGGAAAGATGAGATAAAAAGAAAAAAAACGTGTGAAGTGGTATGCTTGAACCAAAAAAAAAACGGTTTTTCTTTTCGATCCAGCTTCAGATTTCGTTTCAGACAAGATTTCGGTTTTTCTGGTTTTCGGTTCAGTTCCAATATTGAGCCGTTCTAGGAATATTAAAAAAATAATAATTTTACAGGGGTAACTTTAAGATTGATTTTCTTCTTTTTTCTTGCTTTGATTTTGGCTATTCAAAATACGCATGCACTTTGAAAATTCCTAAATGTAGAAAAGAATGATGCCACCAAAAACGTTTTTCAAACATTAGATTATGGTAAACCGAAAAAAACTAAATTTGAAAATGTTATTAGAATTTTGACCAAACTGTAGCTACAGAAAATCTAGATTGTACCGGTTATAATTAAAACATAAATAAATTTTGATTGTATTAAAATTCTACGCTATACCACCACTAACTATGCTGTCATATAATAAAATTAAATTCAACTTCATGCATGATTCATATTTTATAAATTTTAAATAATTCAAAAATCATTACATTGCATCTCGATTTATGTTAAAAAATAAATTAAAAGTGAACATATTAGAAAATTTCAGCTATAATATTATTACTAAATTCAATCGTTAGTGCTTCTTAGTGCTTCAGTTCTTATTGTTAGTGCTTCAATAGTTGGAGAATTAGATTTAAAAAATTACGGGGGGTGTTAAGTTTACGTTGTGTAGCAGGGACATTTAAAACGAAGTTTAGGTATTGTTAGGGTTTCGTTATTGCTTTTATACTTTAGGACATATGCACAAGAAAAGTTAGGGGTGGGGTGCATCCTACTTAATAATTGTTGTTGTGTTAGTGCTTCGTTGGTGCTGTTTAGTGTTTACGTTCTTAACGTTATCGATATCGATACTTATACTTCATTTTAAATTTCCCTGTTACACAGCGTAAACTTAACACCCCCCATAATTTTTTAAATCTAGCTCTCCAACTGTTGAAACACTAATGATAAGAACTGAAGTACTAAACAGCACTAACGAAGCACTAACACAACTACTTGTATATTTTCTTCAATATAATTATTAAGTGGGATGCACCCCCACCACTAACTTTCTTTGTTCATATCCCCTAAAGTATAAAAGCACTAACGAAAACAATAACAAAATCGAAGAGCACTAACGAAACCCTAACGATACCTATACTACGTTATAAGTTTCCCTCTTACAGAGCGTAAAGTTAGCACGTACCTCCCCATACTTTTTTAAAGATAACTCTCTAACTATTGAAGCACTAACAATAACAACTGAAGCACTAAGAAGCACTTAAAAGCGCTAACCATTGAATTTAGAAAAATTTATTGTGCTTATATGGGGGTGCCAACTTGAGGGACGTGAAAATTTGTATTAACAAATGTAATTATTCTTGAATCTATTGTATTATTTTGAGGGAATTAGCATGGATGACAAAAATAAAGAAGTCTTCTTGTAGAAATTCACACAAATTCTATAGTACGATGACACATTCCGACTAACAAACGATCGAAATTTGAAATGAACAAGAAGTTTTCGACGAAAATTGCCCAGAGACTCAATTCAAACTTGCTACTAACCAAACGAATATTAATCAAACTTGTGCGAAACTTGGATGCATTTAAGAAAAGCTGCAAATTCTGCTAAACTTCCCCGTACACTCTAATAACAGCAAGACTCTTGACTTGTAACAATAGATTAGAATTGTCATTGATTAATTTGGTATGTAGTTATTCAATGGAGGGGATAATTTCGTAATTACAATAATTTGAAATGTAAAGATGATTACATAATTGAAAATCAATTTAATGCGCCATTTATTCATGTTTCGTTTCAGACTAATGATGATCGTGAGACTCAGGTGGTCAAGCATGAATTTTAAATGACGCAATCCAACCACACTTGCATATTAATCATTTCCAATGAACGATGCTTATCGTTATTTTATTGGACTTTGAGTGGGAATTTATATTAGAGCTACACATCTATCTACTCTTCACTCAACACTGTCGAATTGGTGGTTGGTGTACGATTCCCTAGAGTCAAGTTGGTGATGTGATCCGTAAGCAATCGCCTCGTTTTTTTCTCTTCTTCTTCTTCTTTTTCATGGAAATGTAACATGTATAGTGACACTTTGACAATATCCACACGATCCGATTACATTTGCCAGTGGAGAATTTCGACAACAAAACCACTAGAGGTAGTGGCGTCCTCTCCTTAATTTTATGTCTTTGAAACTACAACCGGAATTGAATCTTTTCATTTATTGCAAACGCATCTCCGTTGACTATTTTTTCGACACAAATAGAATCGAACTATTATTCCGGGTGATGTTTTACCGGAGAAACCGTGCTCGTTGAAGAAATGTCTATTGATTTTTATCGAATCTGTTTTGACTGAAATGTGCGAATCTATGGTGGATCGAATTGTTGATCAATAACTAAAATAGTAAAAGATAAAGGCAATTTTTAAGTAAAATACACCCCGGAAATTAGAACAACAGTTGGGCAAAGTTTCAATTTGGAAATATTATTGGATTAATTTGGATTTATTTAGAACATGCACACAATGTTTTCGAGACAACATTTGCAATTTTGGTGGATGCGCCGAAACTATCTCAAATCCCGAATAGTCTAAAATCTCATGGTTGTTATCCATGCATGTCAATTATAAATTAAAAATATAGTTTGCTGTTCAGTGATAAAACGAGTATGAATTCAATTTTAATATTATTTTTCATCCCTGAAATCCAGTCCCTTATGTTTTACTTGTTTATCATTCATTTTATAAATAATTTGCTGTATTTACTCTAAAGCAAAGATAGCTCAAAATAGGTTGTTGGCGTAATTGAGATGTTCCATTTTTTTTATCTAAATTACCCCCAGCAAGATAGCAACGAGAACTAATTGAATTTCAGTGTTTCATTATAAAGTATGGCCGTATAATAGATGACTGTAATATAGTCATTATTTTATATGAAATAAAATGTAAATAGTCGACGCTATAAAGCCTTTAATAGATGCAATCTTTACTGTATTCAATTTTATTCATTTTAGAGGGATTGCTCAATTTCTTTTAAACTTACCGATAACAGTCAAATTGACTTTACTGTTACGTGTCTGTCCTATTTTGAAATCGACACGACACCGATACACGCCCTGGTCGGCCTCCCTTATATGATCCACACCCAATTCAGCTGGTTGTTTTTCTGGCATAAAATATGCCCTGTTGGCAAACACATTCTCATCGGTCCAACGTTCAGCTAGACTGAAGTCCCTTTGCCGGCCGTCCACACTGTAAATAGACAAATTGAGTTAACTTTCGGTTTGTTGATATTTAAGACACACCTAATGATAGCATTTGATGGATACACACAAAAAAAGAACCGGAAACACGCCAATGTTGAAAGAGCTGTCAAGCTTTTTCAACACTTTCGCCTAAACTAGAAAAAGAAAAAGGTTACATCAAGCAAAGTAGGCTGTTTACTTGGAAACTAATCTAATTTTCTTATATCACCGATAAAGGGGAGGTTTTATTACCACTTTTATTCTCAATCGAAATTGATTCCGATAAGATGATTCCCTTTGCTAGAGAGATCGTCTGAAATAATCATACCGTCTGCTCTCTATTTTTTTTTTCAATTTTTCGAACTGAATAGAAAAAGTAATAATCAAATATTGTGTTGTTGTTATTGTGGGCACCCTATTTAATTATAAATTCAAAATATTTGAATAGAACTCTCATTAAAACCAGTACTGATTTATATGCGTGAATACTTTTTGTTGTTGTTGTTTTCATTATTATTATTAATGAACCACACAGTAGAAGGAGGCATTGTTACGAAATTGGGTTGGTGTAAAAATAAAAAGGACAGTAAAATGAATATAAGATGAAGGCGAAAATTTAACGAATCCAGAACATTGCCTACAGTAAATAGACTTTATAATTTGAAAAATAATTAAGCTATTAAACTGAAAAATAATAATAATAAAGTTCTTTATTTTGTCTATAACCTAGAGGGGTTGAAGCTGTTTGCTTTAATTAATTCTAAATAGATTAAATTTTATCGTCAATATCAATTGAAATCGTATGATTTGCGATAACAATTCAAGATAATCATCAGTCAAGGTAATTTTGCTTGTTAGTTTAAGACTTGTTCAAAATTAAAAATGAAATTAAAATTTATGAATCTGTACAGATTTAATCAAAATTATTTTGTTAAAATTAAAAATTCTAAATGAAGAAAAATCATCGTTAAAACTTTGAATATAATTAGAAATATTGCATGCGATTCTTTTATAAAGTCATTTTTAAACCGTTAATCTGCTTTACTGTTGTTGCTGTTGCTGTTGTAACATCAGTTCACATTAGATCTCATTATTTAAAATTAAGACTTTCCCAACTTGCTTAATTAAATTAAAAGCTGCTTTAGAGTTTCGCTAATTGTTCAACATGTGTATGTGTTTATGGACCAGTTGTAAAATCTACTAAAACATATATTAGATGACTCGACTACTTATTATTATCAAATTAACAGTAAAATTGTCAGATAATTTTGTTTTTTGTTAAAATATAAATTTTCGGCAACATAAGCTATTCACCTTTTTTAAAGTAAATGTAATTAACAAAAATTTTCCTTCTAGACTCCACATTGACTTTTTCTGTGTTTTTATTTTAGATTATTTTCATACATTTACACAAAAACTATTTCAATTATACATCTTAGAGTGATTTTCTCTACAAAAAACACATACATCAAAATTAAAAAGTCGATATACCGGGTGATTCACTTAAAACGAAAATTTCTTATGGCAACTCTTATTATTTGGCGAGCGAATCTAAAAATATTTCAACGATTTATTGGCGAGTCCCTAGAGAACATTTTAGTAGAACCTTATACCTAAAAAATCGATCGTGTCTGACGATGTAGGAATTTTCAAAAGCGAGTTAAACAAGCAAAACGACTAACAATGACTCAAGGATCCTTCCTATATTGATTTTTCCGTTTTTCCTCATTTTATTCTGGAACAGGTGGAAATGTTCCGCATCTTTTCTAGAATGCAATGGAAAAAAATGAAAAAACCCACTGTTCAGGGGGTCTAAGAGTCACTCTTAGTCTTTTTGTGTGTTTAATCCTTTTTGGAAAACCGCGACATCGTCATAAATGAGCGTTGTTTAGCCAACTTCTAAACAAACTACGAGGTTCTAATTTTGCTAAAATATTCTCCAGGTACCACCCTACAAATCCTTTAAATATTTTTTGAATCAGTCGCCAAATAATGGGAGTTGCCATTAAAACTTTTCGTTTTAGGTGAATCACCCGATATAGTGGCTTCAAATAATTAAGGTTCTTGTATTTTGTAATCTTTTCTGTTTTATCTAAGATTCGCTCTTCATTATCGTTAATGCAACATTGAGAAAGACAATGAGTATTTTCTTAAAATAGAACATCAATTTTACTAATTTTTGTATATCCTGTGGCGATTAAGCATTGAAGATGGCATAGCAAGCCGAAACCGGTCTGCTTTGTAAAATATAAATAAAAATTTCCCTTTGGAGAGTAACATAAGAATTTCTCTACTAATATTATTAATAATAGATTCTATCAGATTATTGTTTATCAATACCTGTATATAGGTGTTCCCATATCCTCCCGATACCACAAAACCAACAGGACTCGATCGTTTGGCACTGTTGATGATATATCACATGGCAAATAGACTGGATCACCTGCTACCACCTCAATGTGAACAATTGGCACTGTAATCGAGCAAGAAAAAAGTTACTACAATAACAATTATCGTATTTTACAAATATACCACCCTGCTGCTCTAAAAGTAGACAATTGTTATCAAAGTGTTATCAATTGGCGAGCAATCAGAAAAATATTTCAAGAATTCATAGAAGGTTCCCTAGAGAATATTTTAGTAAAATTTGAACGTTGTAGCTCATTTGGAAGTTGGCCAAAAACGCTCGTTTTGGCAATGTCGCGATTTTCAAAAACCCTATACTAAGTTTTTTCGTTTTTCACCATTTTATTCTAGAACACGGGAAAATGTTTGATTTTTTTCTAGAATACGATGGAGAAAAACGAAAAAAACAAGAGTCTTCGAGTTATTCTTATTCGTTCTGCATGTTGACTAAATGAGTCTTGAAATATTTTTCGAATTGTTAGTCAAATAATTGGGATTTCACGCAAATCGTCTACTTTTAGAGCAGCCGGGCGGTATAAAATGTTATGATTTAAAATGGCTACCTTAACTATTATTTACAATAACCCTATATTTTGAGGGTAACAGAGCGTTAGAGCAATACCCTTAAGGCAAGATTTTGATTGAATCTAAAGCGATTTAGTTAGGGTTGGAGAGAATAATGTACAATATATTTTGTTATACGTATATTTTCTTTGTGTCTCGTATTAGGATAGGGTAGACAAAAGGCAGTTTATTAGTCTCATGTGTCTTTTGTGTTGATGTTTGTTTTCTATGGAACTTTGAACGGAAATCAGTGCTGGCAATTTGAAATATGGGATAGAAATTTACAAAGGAACGTTTGGCCAGCATTCTAAAATAATCTCATTTAACGTGTTGTTTCAAATAATACAACGTTGGTGTTATTGGATTTTGTCCCATAACAGAAATCGAATTATACCTTTTACGGTAGTAAAATTCTAATAATTGCGCGTAAAATAGGAATGGATTAAAGCATCTCGAAAATTTGGCGTACAATTATTTAAATTGTCGACGATTTTACGTTCGTTAAATTAATTCATCATCGAAATCGGCTGATTATGAAATTCTTCCGGATTTGTGAATTTGAAATTCGACAAGTTAACGCCAAATTATTGTCAACTCAATTATTTCAAGATTACATTGTCTTGTAGCAATCAACCGTTATGAATTTTGTTATTGCTGATGTAGGACATTGCATCAGTATTCATGGCAGACATTCCAAAATCCTTACACCGAGTGCTTTGATTGGTGAATATTGTCCCTCGTTTAGCCCATGGTTGCTCTGCCAAATTGACATTATTAGAGCGGTCACACCGAGAAATTAAGCGAAAAATGAACGTCTTACTCTATTGATTATTGTATAAACAACCACAATAACAAAAACTGTGATATTGATGAAAGTTCACTAAAAGTTTTTGTGGCTCTTCCATGAAATTTCTCTTGAAATTCCAAGACAGGATTTGATTACATGCTTTTTACAAGGGTCCTAGAGGATTAAATTTGAGACTTGGCGTTTTCTTAATGTTCATTAAATTGCTCCACTAGAGACGTTGGATTTTTTTTATGTCTAGTGTCAATAAAGAATTCAACAGACGATTTCGAGTTTGAAATAGTTAAGACGGTTGTAATCTGCCGCTTTAGATTCTTTATTAAGAATCAAAGACTTTTCAGAACAGACCCCAAACTCTACAGACTAACAAAAAACATTATCGAATTTTCCAGCAGCTTAAAATTTATAAAAAAACAAAATCTAGACTTGTAAATATGTAGATTGGCTGGGTGGTTAACGTGTAAAATATCCACTGGATGGTTAACGCTAAAATTGCTAAATGTTTCCGAGGGAAAACTGTTAAATACATTTAGCAAGGGTCTGTGATGGACGAAGGAGCGCAACATGATGAAACAAAAAATCCAAGTGTGTTTATTACAGCAAACTTTGCCAGTATTTATGAGTCATAAAGCCCAGTAAATTTCCTACTTTCACTTGCCTATTTCACGCTGAAATACCTTCTGTTTGCCTGCATACATCCAAGATAATTTCGTTGAAATAGAGTACGGGCATTGAAAACAATGAAGCTGTGAAGAGATGCGGACAAGTTCTAATTTCCGTTTTTATATTACCTTTAGCTCGGGTTCAGTTCAATAATAAAGATTGCAACATGAAATAATATTCTTTATTGTTGTGTGTTGATTGAATAATATCCAGGAGGATTTATTGATTATTTTAATGATATTCTCATACAGAAACTTTCAGGGACGACGACACGGTTCATATGCCTCCTGGGCTTTTAGAATTAGCAATTAAACTCCTGTTTCATTCCAACGTTCCAACACTGTAACAACTGCTTCCTTTATACACCTACATTAAGAACCTTTGTCGGATAATGTTCTGTTTTCTCTAGTCTAACGGCACCCGAAAAATTTCGTCTACACCTGGACGGCACAGGTGTTTGATAGCAACATAATCTACCATTTTTGTCAACTTTACACTAAATTTATCGTTGTTTGTAATTCATCAGGATTGTTAATTTTATTTGATACTTTATAAAATAGTGGGTCATTTATTATTTCAGTGAGTGAGATCCTTGTAAGTTCTACAACCGTGACATTTTCAACTTTAAGGTGAAATTAAGGAATCAAGTTCAAAGACAACAACTCCTGCAACGTTATACTATACGATTTGTGTGTATTGTATACGGAAGGAAACGTGCGATTGTAATTTGTCTAAAAGAGAATAGCAACAAGAGAGCACAACACCGTGTAAGGTCGAGATATGCAATTCACCGAGCCACACCTGTTTCCTTAAATCAAAGCATATCTTTACGCTTTGAATTTATTATTACGCCGCCATTTATTCAACAGTGAACAATTGTTCTTGTATTCACTTCAATTGAATGAAAAATGAAACTATTGATGGTATATACAAGAAACTTTTGTCACTTTCGTTTCGTTCAAAAATTGCAGTACAACAAGATGATTGCATATTGCCTCTTTAGAATTTCGATAGGATGCGGTTAATGTATTTGAAGTAAAAAACGTGCACTAGACATGAATATAAAGAGGAGACTAATAGTTTCTATCTAGGCAGCTCTTCAAGGAGTAAACACGGATGCTACCATGAATAGTAATTTTAAAGTTGCTTCTTTTTTTCGATTGTAGCTCGGAACGTTTCATGACGCTGTATACAATTTTCCTAAACCATAAAAGGTCTATTAGAGTTTTTCGTTTACCAAAATCATGATTTACTACGCTCCCTTAAGACGTATTAGCTTACTCTGGGAATAACTAGATGCGTATGAGGACTGTTTATGCGATCTTCTAAACTGTATTAAAGAAAACGAATAAAACAGGTTTTATTTTAAACCACTTTTAATGATTTTAGACTTGTAGTCTACTTTTAAGCATTTAATGGTGATGCATGATCAAAAACACGAAAATGCTTTATTAAAAAATGCTTTAACTGTTTAGCTCATTGAAGTGTTTTACATTGAAATTGTTTTGTGTATATTATAAAAAATACAGGGTATCAAAAGTAGCGCATAATATTCATAACTTTTTCATTTATGAAAATTTCGAATTTGCAAACTTTAGGAATTGTTTTCTCAAAAATTTCCGAATATAACCCCTATGTCTACATGTCTGAACGTATACAAATATGCCCTACTCTAAAATGTAATAAAAAATAGGGGGTATCGTTTAAAAAAATTCTTGATTATGTAATTTCTTCGCAATGGTAACTGATAGACATTCTAAACCTGGAAGGAAATGTGGCAACCTCGTCATGAGACCACAAAATGGGAATGGTTGATTACTAGATCACAGATCAGTATATGAGAATTAACTCGTACCATGTAGATAACACATCTTACACAATCTTACATCAAGAAATACGGAAAATTCGATTTTCACAGGGAAATAAATAAGTTTTTTCGACAAAAATATCATCTTTGAGCAACTATGTAACTAACTTTCTTGTTTCAATAGATAAAAATAACAAATACGCTTTTGCCAAATTTTCCAAAATTTTCAAAAATTGGATTTTCCCTCACATGCTTTCGAACAAGAAATCATCCGCTTGTCTATCTTTGAAACTGTGGAAAAAGTTCTGCATAAGCTTGCGCTGAAAAAGTAGCAAGTCGATCGAAAAATTTCTTGCATATTTAAAAAGCCCTTAAAATTTTATATACGTAATTGAATTTTCATTAAAAAATAATCAACATAGGCTGAGCTGTGGGGGAAATTGTGAAGAAAACATGCCTCGAGACAATTGTCTGTAATTCAGAATTTTCTCAAAATTTTTCAAACCAGAATTGTCCTTCTCCTACACCTTGAAACGCCCTTTCCACAACGCTATCGTGCGTTTCTATAATTTAAAAAAACAAGCGAGAAATCGTGTGTCAAACATTCCCCATTTTCATAAAAAGTACTGAAGTGCAGCCTTAAGAAATTGATTAAAAGAAAGGACAGTTGGTTTGTTTTTTGCAGACACAGATTTATTTATAATTTTTCTAAATTCAAGCATATTAAGAAATAATTCCCCTGAAACCCATACTACATTTATGCTAAATATAGTACTGTCGTTTTATCGAGGCAAGAATTGACGCAGGCTATAACTATATGTATACGAATACGAACGAAGGCAATTTCCTTTGAAGTACCGACATTTTCATTGATTCGCATCCGTTCGATAGATGTGGGCGCAGCTTAAGCACCATCGTGACCCGTGACTTGCAATGAAAATTGAAAGAAAAATCGCCATTCATGGCGCTTTTACTTGTTGCTCAACTTGCACTCGTGTAATTATTATACAGCCCATTTGCCAACAGTCGGAATTTCCTGGTCACATCCGTGCCTGTAAACTAAATTCGTTTATAAATGTGCAAATTTACACTCACATGTTCGTACATATAACACACACACACATAAAGACAGCCTTCAACATTCATTAAACTACGCTCAAAATTTATTACAACAATCAACCAGATGCTGGTGATTAAAATAAAACGGTTCCCTTTAATTGTACGATCGAAAATTCTATTCATAATTGAACACTTTATATAAAAGAACGATGGGCGACAGACACAATTCGCTTAATCCTATCCGTTCATCTTCTATTCCTTTGTTGATTTGAAAATAGAAAATTCAATTCAATTTCTATGTAATTTGCCATTTTTGTTGATCCAATCTATGTATTATAGAACTGCAATATTTCAATTTGATGTTTGTTTATAACTTGTTTCTTTTAAACTGCATCAATTTTGTCAATCTATTTCACACAGAATTGCATAATTTTTTATGATAAACTGGAGCTTCGTCTTTCCTCAACTGCATACATATATATATAATTTATAGTGCAAGTTTAAATGCTTTGTGGAATTCTAAGCAGTTGCTAAACTGTTTAAAAAGTAATTAATCACACCCTTGTCGCCCCTAGAAGATGGAAAAGTTTGAACGAATATCTCAAACTGTCACTATTATAATTGAATTTGCTTCGTTTCTTTTTTTTTTTTTGAAACTATCTATTGAAGTTTATTCTATTCAAGATCACAGTTCAGTACGATATCAAAAACAGATGTTTTCTTTTCGTTCTATTTCCACATGTTTAGTTGGTGGTGATTCTACCTTCAAAAACAACAATATTTGAGGAAATTTACGATATTTTTTAGCGTTTGTTTGGAATTTTCCTATTGTTTCGTTTCCTGGTGCCTCTCATATACAAACAAGCATTTGGAACTAAATAAACCTCTGTATCTTTGACGAATTTTTCACCAGTTGTTAAATCAACATTTGGTAGTACAGTCGAAGCTTTATATTGTGAAGAGAAAAGCTCCCTATAGTGAAGTTTTTGCTAAGAACGGATCGAATACCATTTAGTTTAATGTAAAAAATATTTGTATACAGGGTGTTTCAAAACATGTGTCGGAAAATGATTCTTTAGGTCTTTATAAGAAAAAGAGATCCCAATAACATAGGTCTGAAGACATTTTCGAGATACATGTATCTCGAAAATTTAGATCCTGCAGGATCTAAAAGAATCTATTTTTATTTTTTTTAGTTTTTTGACACTATCTCAAAAACAGAGAAATTTGAGATACAGTACTCAGTTTTTGTCATACCACTCATTTTCGTTGATTGATGAGTGCTAATTCAATTTTTTCTTCTTAAAATGAGTCAACCCTTCGTTTTCACATACATGTTTTGAAATACCCAAAACGAGGTCTGTATCATAAAATGAAGTTCTTCTCTAAAGCAAACCTGGTTAGAACTTCTGACCAAGAGCACCTCTCTTACGAAAAGATTGGCGCCTTAAATTGTGGTTTCGAAATTCCAATTTTTGCAGTGCGGTAGAGATTATCGATAAAAAAGCTTGTAGAGCCCTAAAATCTTCACCACAGATAAATTGAATTAGCACTGATATAGTAACCAAAATGAGTGATACGACTTGGATAGAATCTGAGTACTGCATTTCAAACGGTTCCTGAGATATTGGAAAGAAACAACAAAAATCTCTGACATACTGTATCTCGCGAACGGTGTGTTTTCGGAGCTACGTTATTGGGAACTGTTTTTCTTAGAAAGAGCCAAAGAATCACTGGCTTCATTTTTTGACACATGTTGTGAAACAGCCTTTATATTCCGGGTGATTCACCTAAAACGAAAAGTTATTATGACAACTACCATTATTTGGCGAGCGAGTCGAAAAATATTTTAAGGACTTATAGGAGAGCCCCTAGAGAACATTTTAGCAAAATGAGAATCCTGTAGCGCATTTTGAAGTTGATCAAAAAAACGTTCGCTTTTGACGATGTCGCGATTTTCAACAACGAATTAAACACGCAAAACGACTTAAAATGACTCGAGGATTCTCAAAACGTTGTTTTTTTTGTTTTCTTCATTTTATTTTTTAAGAGAGGAACGTTTTGCATTTTTTTAAAATACAATGG